>JACEGR010001336.1:0-174079 GCA_014170235.1 Listronotus bonariensis
GAATTTGAATATGGAAGGAACAGGAATAGGCTTCAGATTACATTCTAAAAATGGTTTATTTTTGTTGCAAGGCAGGGGCTCAATTCTGCTAAATTGAACTCATTCGTTCGCTGAACGTATACGTTTCGGGAGCGTATAACCTTCACTTGTTTTTCTTTAACGAACGAATAACCTTCACTTGTTTTTTAAAACAGGCGGTCATAAAACAGAAATCTGTATTACCTACATAACCTAAAATTACTTTAATGTGAAATTAAAGTTGAAAAAATCAGTTAACTAAGCTATTAAAAACAAAGTATACAGTTTAATTGAAATACAAGGAGCAAATAAATATTTAACATGGTCCTCCGCAGCCAAAATAATCATTTGTAAGCAAAATAGTTTCTAAATCACATAACCTATAACCAAAAAGGGTTCGTGAAGCGATACCTGCGGCTCCGCCGGCGCAAAAGTACGTAAAAGCGTTAGCCTGAAGCTCATTTGGAGTAAAATGAATATGTCAGTTGTCAAAATGTAGATTGAAAAGAAAAATTATGAAAACTTACTTATTGCTTTGAAAAAGTAACTATCTAACAAGTTATTGCATATAACATTTACACCATCTTTCGTTTATACTTTCTAAAAGAAGGCCTTTATTGAGTGTTGGGTACTTGTACTGAATGTCAGATTAGGACAAAAGGTCATTGATTTGGAAATGGAGATTAGCAAACTACATTAAAAAAAACATTTAAGGTAAGTATTAAACTAAAGTAAACTTATATTTAGAAAAAACATTTATGGTCAATTTCTTTTTAGTTTTAAAAGGCAATATTAAAAAAATATTTGTCTTATTTATGCAAATTGGGTATTTGTCTCGAAAGTTGGAGCAACCCCAATTTTGACCAAAATTGATATACGAAGGCACAGAATTAATAAAAAAGGGGCTGTATATTTTTTTTGCTGCTTAATTAAATAGTATGTTCTAATTTAGTGTTATACTGTTATATTAAGAATTTTGTGCAAAAAGACGGGGGAATATAGTGAGAATAGGAATGCTTTTGATATTGGGCAAAATCATACTTGCTTCCTTTCAAGATAATTACTATAAATTGTCAGTACATATCGGTAAATATTATTAGTTGAAATAAATACCCAAAGATAGCAAAACACATTTGTTACATCATTTTAAACAAAGAGTACATTATCAAAACCTTTTATTGCTAGTTGTTTTCTTTTTTTCATTTAAAAACAATAATTTTATTTGTAGAAAGAGTTCTAGAAGACTACGAATATCCCTTAGGACCATGCCAGAAGACAACATTGCATAACAGTTTAAGAATCATATCAAATGATCGATAATCAAAATAATAATGCCCAACATGACTAACACATAAATTATCACGCTTCTCTATTTTGTAAAAAATAATAACAACAATCAATAATATTTGTTGTCTTTATTTTAATTATTATGTTTACAATAAAAAGTACATTATAGTAAATAAACGTTGTTTTTATAAACACTTAGTTTTTGTACTAGAATATTTTTGCAGATAAGCTCTTGAAAATACTCCCAGTTTATATAAAGTATATTTCCTAAATAATACACCAGCTTGAAAAACCAATTAAATCCAGACACTTTCTAGTGTTTTCCGTATAGTACAGATAATTTTACAATCTGGCAGTCACCTAAAAATAAAAAGATACAAATTTCAGGTTTAAATATACAAATTTAGATTTTTCTATAAAAATTAATACGAGTTTTTAGCATTAGCAGGGGTAACTTAGGACATTGTAGAGTATATAAATTATAAAAGAAAGATTAAAAGCCATAAAGTAAAAGAGAATATTGCTCTCGTGAAAAGATCATTGGTTTAGGTTAGGTTTAGTTACGTAAGGGGTTTCGAGCTGTGAACTGGTAAAAGCAAGAAGAGACACGAATACTCAAAGTAAAGGTAAATAAATATCTTTTAAAAGAAGCTGTGACGGTATCTCATGGATACTTGTAATAATTTTATGAAAATATTAGTATACTTTCAATGCAAATTTTACTCACAGTTGCATTTGTTTCTCCATTTAAAACAGCAATAAAATAATACCTTTCCATATTTAAGTGCACTCATTTTAAAATAAACAATAGGCAAGTTATTAATCAGTGTAGCAACACATCGTTTAGGCAAAATTTTATGGGGTATTTTTGTAGGACCTTCTTTGTTTGTTATCTAAACATGGTCTTGAGTTTTGATGCATTTCATGGGTTTCGTGGGTTAGTTGCCGTGTCATGAAATGACTAGATGTTTCTAGCAATCTCTGTTAGAAGCTAAAAATATAAAAAATTTTAAAGGAAAACAAAATATAAATATACGATATTTAAACTCATCCTTTTTTGTACCTTACTTGATGCCTCATATTTAGATCAAGAAAACTACTACTAGGTAATAAACCAAAATATTTTCAACACGATGTTTGTGGAAAACATCATTTTCAACGAATTTTATATTTTCCATAAAATGGGAATACTAAAATTTTCTAACCTGAAATGATGCTAACCTAACTTTGGTGTATTGGGGGTTAGCTACCTACTGACTGATAGCCTAGTTTACACCGCAAAGATCAGTGGATTCTTTTAAATAAGTTTTAACTTTAGTAATAAAATCAAAATTGAGTATCAAATTTTACTATTTATGAGTTAGCATTAGATAAAAAGTACGCTTGACTTTGACAAATCTGTCATATTTTAAATTTTAATGCGGTGTTGTCCGCCAATTTGTGAAGGTGGCTATGCACGAACGAAGACCTTTTTATTTTCATAAGAGCCTAGAGAAAATTAAGAAAAAACTAATAAAACGCAAACAAAAAGGCTCTTATGAACAGTGGAATAGGGCCCCAGGTCGTTTAAAAAATGCATCTGCAAAAATTCAATGTAGTTTGCTCCACTGCGTATTCACGCTGAAATAAAGTTTTAGGTGCTATTTCAACCATGAGTGTCAAAAAACGCGACGAGGGCAATTAAACTAACAACATCCAACAATGTTTTAGTAAGACTAGAAAGTCAGTAATACTTTATTTATTCAAGTATACTATGTAAAACTTTATTTCTTTATAAAGCGTGTCTAATTAAGTTTGCACCAAATGGCAAACTTTGTTAATATTAATTTTACTAAAAAAGGTTATTCTTCATAAAAAGTTCTGCATGGTCTTAGACCTAAAATGCAATTACCAGATATTATTTTTTGCAGTGGTATACGAGATTTGTCAAAAAGTATAAAGAGGAACAGGCCCTCTATTTTTTTATAATTTTGAAAAGGAATAGAAAAAAGTTGTTTATGATTAATCATACCTTTTAAATATGCAGTTTGGTTTATTTTATTTATTTATTTTTATTTTAAAGAAGGAGCTATTTTTAACATTTTTTTTGCGATAACGAGCGTTTCTCTCTCTAACTTTTTGCTGCTTTGACAGTTCTTAAGCTTTTTTACATATTTCATTGCGAAATAAGTATGCACTATTGTACAAAATTAAATTTCTTTCCTTAACAGATAAAAAAATATACACACTTCACAAAATTATCGCATATGCTCGATTTTCTTCATAATCTTTAAAACAAATATTCTTTAATTTAAATGACCATATCTCTTTTATTAATTAGGTTACTGGGATAATTAAAAAGAAAATGTTAAAGGAACGTAAAGCTATAACTTTTGCCTAACAGTTGCTATTTACTATTAACAATACATCTTACAGAGTGATTTAAAATTAAAAAAATAATGAATAATTCTTAATCTCTGTGTATTATGTCTGTTAAAAGAGAATATTCAAATTTGTGATGATAAAACATTTTAAATAGGTAAGGGTAAAATTTATTCGCAAATAAGATTACTGCCTTTTAACAGCACATCACACAGGGCGATCAAAAATTATTTATTTTTGCCAAAAACGTATAATTAACCTGTAGAATGTATTGTTAAAGTAAATTACAACAATTTTGCCAAAGTTATAGCTTTACCGTTCTTTAACATTTTTTTATTGTCTTAATAACCTTATTATTAAAAAAATATGGTTAATTTAATTAGAGCATTGTTTTATTGAACCTTATGAAGAAAATCGAGCATATGTGATTGGCGGGGTGTGTATACTTTTAATCCACCTTCACGAAGAATCTTTACAGCTTTTTACCATGCATTAACCCTTAATAAAATAATTATCAACTTTCTTTTAAATACAACCGAGTTTTTGTCAAAAATAACCTATTGATGTTTTTTTCTCTAAGTAATACTTTTATGTCATTAATTTTGTTACGAAGACTTCGTATGTTAGTATATACAACTTTTAAATTAATTACTAAAAATTAATAAAAAGCAATAATTTATAAAAAATAGTGTGCTCTTTGAGCTCTAATATTTTTCAAGTAATTATATAATTTTTGATAATTCTGTGGATGGCAAAACCCGATATGTCACTTTTATTTAAATGTTCAGGGAGATCTTTTTAACTTTTCTTGCGTCCTGAAAAATCACAATTTCTAGTGCAATATGTAAATCTTGCAGCTAATAAGAAAATAATTATTTGCAAAATTTAAATATTGTACTGAAATGGTAATTTTCAGGACGCAATAAAGTTAAATAGTACTATTCTTAAAATTCGACCAGAAGTGACATATCGAGTTTTTCCATCTTACCACAAAGTCATTGTATTATAATCTTTGTTTTATCGAATGTACAAAGTGTTCGGTTATATTTTAAACGAAGTCTACAAGCTTTATTGTTTAAAATAGAAAAATATTTTAAATACAACACTTTAAGGGTTTTTGAAAAACCGCCAGGATTTACTAAAAAAATAAACAATTGACAATCGTAAAGTAAACAAATGAACATCAACTTTGGTATTTTAAATGAAACATCATAAATATTTTAAGTTTATTTGGAAAGGGTATGTTTCCTGATATTAAAAATATATATACTTTGTCTATGTTTGGACCACTAATTACCGCAGGAAATGACTCTGAATAGCAGAAAAGTAAGCCGCTCTGATTCTTAGACAATTTAACATAAGTGGCTTTGGTTTTATTTGTATTTCTAAATATGGCTTTCCTGTTATTTGTTTTGGTTGAAATTAAAAACTGTTTGTAATATTAAATATTTTATTGTAAATAAAATGGAGCTTCATTGTTTTTTGGTTATTATATATTTACTTAAACAACTTTAGGTTTACTTAAACTTTTTAAACAATAAATAAACCAAATTATTTAATAATGAACTAAGGTATTATTTTATTTAATGTGTCCAGCCCCGTTCATTTCTAAAGCACATTTGTAATGTCAATAAAATATTAGCTCTCTTAGTCCATTATTAAATAATTTTGTTTATTTATTGTTTATAAAGTTTTACAGAACTTCAAGGTGTCTTAGTAAAAAAATATTAACCAAAAAACAATGTAGCTTCATTTTCTTATACTAAAATATTTATGATTTTAAACAATTTCTTTTTTAACCAAATAAATAAAAGAAAGGACATTTTTAAAGAAACAAATAAAACCAATGCCGCCCATGTCTATGAATCAGAACGGCTGACTTTTCCAGGATTCAGAGTTATTTTCTGCGATAACTGGTGGTCCAAGCATAGACAGAGTATATATTTTTAAAAACAGGAAAATATAACCTTTCACTGGACTTAAAATATACATGGTGTTCCTTTTAAAATAATAAAGTGGATGCTTATTTGTCTACTTTGCGATTATTAATTATTTATTTTTAGCAAATTCTGGCGGTTTCTATAAGACCTTAAAACTTTTGTATTTAAAATATTTTTCTATGTTAAGCAATAAAGCGTGTAGACCCCGTTCAAAATAAAATCAAACACTCTGTAAATTACACCATTTTTTGTTCAACATTACGAAAATTTTAGTTCCTTTTTCTATGGTCTAGCTTTTCTTAATAATTTTTGATTTTCTTTTTTTAAGTTCTTTATTAATATATTTTTTTATTTTTATTAAAGTTCGGTCAATTTAGAGATTGACCTTTGCAAAAATTCACAGAAAGCTGAAAATTTGCTAAGATGTTAGGGACACTATTGTTTTAAAAATGTGAAAAGTCGCTATTGGTCCCCTGGTTGCTTAAAATTTTATTTAAGGTCAAAGGTTGCAAAAATTGGATTTTTGTTTTTGCAGCAAAATGGTAAGTTTAACAATTAAAAAAACAAAAATTTTAGATCTAGCAATTATCTACAAAAAGTGTCTTACACGTTTTTTCATAGCCTCAACAATGAAAAAAAGCAATTACAAAATTGTTATATTTAAAGTACTGCCAGTTTGTAGTAGGCTAAGATATTGACTTTATATTGAAGGGTTAAAAATTATTTGTAATGAGCTTCCAAATAATGTATCACTCAACATCCCGTTCTATTTAAGAATTTTGGGGTGTCGGCCCTGGTGGCTAGGGAGTTATAGGGGTGCCATTAATTTTTTTATAAAAAACGTTCACCCTCAATAAATATCTTGATGTTTTTTTGCGATTTTTTCAAATCTGTCCTTTTTCGCAGAGAACTGAGTGGTGACTTTTTAAATGGATACCCTGTTAATAAAACCTAATTTTTGTATTCTTCTAGACAGCGAAACCGACAAAAAGGGAAGTTGGTCATGGTATAAATATTCATTTATTTTTTAAATGGTATGTGTATCAAAACCCAATGTAACAAAAATAAAACATTTTTTAACCAAAACAATAACAACCACTGGAAATATATTTATTTATAATATTAACTTAACAACTACCTCAAGTACTTAATAATTTTTTGCACTGGTGTTTAATTACAAAATGTGTTCAAATGCTTTCCATACTGTTCGATGCATTTTCGGACTCAGCTCTTATCAATCTAATAGAGATATAGATGTAATAATTGGTACACTTTTTATAAAACTAAAGTAATTTGATTTAAGTTTTTTTACAATTAGAAAAAAACTAAATATTTGTAAATAGTTCGATTACAAGCTGAGTTTAAAAATGCATCGAGAAGAATGGAAAGCATTTGAGCAATTTTGTAATTAAACACCAGCACAAAAAATATATAAAGTACTTCACTAAGAATATCCTGGTAAACTTTTTAGTCCATTTTCCCCTTAATGCTGATAACTTAGTCAGTTTTAGAACTATAGACACAGTCCCAGCCGTAATGATGCGCCCACCATTCTTAAATGTTGGTAATTCATACTTTTTGTCAAATATTTATTCCGCCTGTCGTCTTCATAGACTGTTCCTTCAAACCCATACTAGTTAAACTAACTTTGATCGCCTAATAAAATTATATTTTATTGTTATTTTTTTAAACATATGTAAACTTTGGCAAACTCAAGTAGGGAGGGGCAATTCTTCTTTAACATTAGGGACTTTTTACCTTAGGCCTACCAAAGAAACCAGTACACGTACTCTGTAACTCGATAGAAAAGAAATTTCCTGAAATTGCAATATAATTTACATTGCATAGAAAGGATTTTTTTCTCTATCGTGTTACAGAGTGCTGGAGCAGAATCCACAAAGCATCTTTGTACTTTTTTTTGAGAATGTGTCTGGCTAGCATTTGAGGGTTATAGGCTAGGCCGCGTTGCTGTTGATTGGTCTTTTTTATTTACTAATAATTTTTAAAACTTTCAGTTGATACATTTTTAACCTGTGACTAGTATAAACAATTTAAATCCCACTTCTAAATAGTTTAATTACTTTATCTCCTACTAATTTTTGTCAAAACCACAAAATACCTAAAAACTTTTTTAAATTCAAAATGAGGAATAAGGATATATTTATAAACACAAACATACAGGTTTTTTAAATCAAGGTGCAAATTACTATTGGACTAATAAGTATTGATTTGTTTATAAATTGATTTATATATTAAGATTGTAATTGATATTAGTTTATAAATAAATAAATTAATAAATATCTTTTAATATTTTACGTTACATGCCAGGTTACAAGTAATATTCACATTGTATTTCCCGAGTAGCGTTCAAAAATTGGTTTTAGAATGAAATAAATTTTAAATTTCATTTTGATTCCATTGCAGAGTACAAGGATTACTTTACATTTTATTTATGAACGCAATCCTGGCAGTAATGAATTCGTGGAACAAAATTTTATAGCGAATATAAAAGGATAATGGAAGCAAACTTAGGTAAACTTTGGCAAACTCAAGTAGGGAGGGGCAATTCTTCTTTAACATTAGGTGCTTTTTACCTTAAGCCTACCAAAGAAACGAGTACACGTACTCTGTAACTCGATAGAAAAGAAATTTCCGGAAATTGCAATATGATTAACATTGCATAGAAAGGAAATTTCTTTTCTATCGTGTTACAGAGTGCTGAAGCAGAATCCACAAAGCATCTTTGTACTTTTTTTTGAAAATGTGTCTGGCTAGCAATCGAGGGTTATAGGCTAGGCCGCCTTGCTGCTGATTGGTCTTTTTATTATTTACTTATAATTTTTAAAAATGTCAGTTGGTATATTTTTAATCTTTGAGTAGTATAAGCAATTTGAATCCCACATCTAAATAGTTTAATTACTTTATCTTGTAAATATATAAAAAAATTTTACTCTGTCCATTCACTTTCTACATCTTTTTCGTTGCCAGAATGGTTGTTCATTCATTAATTTTTTTTTATCTTTGGACAAACCACGAAGGCTAAAAGCCTAAATAATAACGTACCGTGGCTGTCTTAAGCGAGGTAAGAGGGAGTTTGTTGACACGGGACTTAAATACTTGAAGATTTGGGGGAAAGACCTCCGCGGGCAGCAGATTCCACATTCTAGAAACTCTAGGGATAAATGAACGAATAAAGTGGGAAGTTTGGTGATTTTATAGTAGAATATTTTGAATTTTAATAAGATACTTTAATATGTATATTTGCTGTACCTTTACAATTTAAATTAACGTATAAGAAAAAGTTTTAAATAACGTAAATATTTGTTTTCAACTTCTGTTTGCCACTAAATTAATCGTCTAATGGTTGCATCTTTGCAAAAAATGCGGCATTAAAGTTAGAATAAATTAGTTATTCTAGTAACTATATCAATTAAATAAAGTAAGGCTGCTAACTGATCTTTTATGTGCACTATTAGTATGTTTAATAGTTGCAGTACCCTTTATAAACTTTATTCGTTAACCATACATACTAGGCTGTAAATCAACTCTCAGCATCTAAAGGAAATACCTTTACTAATTCGTTGTTTGTATGCCCTTTCAATTAAGTTTCAGGTTGAAAAGCTATTTATAAATTATATTTGGTTTCCTACAACTTTTACCATTCCATATTTAATCCAAAGAAGGACAAGCTGGTGCATCTATATAGGGGCATTTGTTTATGTTGACGTGCAAAAATACATAAATACACTTAAAAATCTTGGGTATAAAAGTCCTAAATAAAACTATTGGAAATTTTATTTAAAAAAGTCACCCAAATTTCTTCATTAATAAAATTTATATAATCTAGTCGGGAACTTCATTTCCTGCGAGAAATAGTTCCAGGTCTTCCAAAAATATGGTTGATGGCTTAAAAGAACCAGAATGACATCTAGAAAAAGACTTATTTTTGGATTTGAAAACTGACAAAAAACATAGCCGTAGGGATTTTTCCCAAAATTTAAAAAAGTATGAGTGATCTGATCGAAAAGAGCAGGAAATTTTAATAAAACAGTTCTTAATTTCGGAATTGTAGCTCCAATGTTTATATTTTTTTACCTTGAAAATCGGCTTTCACGCGGCAGTTTTTAAAGGCGCGCGCCGTAAAAAAAAATTAAAATAATGGTTCTTAAACATATTTTTTCAGTTTAAGTTATGACCGATTTTATGTATGGAAACGGTTGATTATTTGCTAAAGTAACATAGCTAGCGAAGAATGTTAAATACAAAACTTTTAGGGTTTTTAGAAATCTATTACTCTGCACATAAACAAAGTATACAGGATCAGTCAAACAGTCATGGAAGAACAAAGTTACATTATTTTAAATGGAACCCCCTGTATATTATTCAATATTTCAATTATTTACAAGGTCCTAAAAGTAATGTTATGCAAGTACATACCCAATCTTAACCGTTTTCAAGATATTGAGTTTCGAATATCGTTTTTAAATAAATTTAATAACAATATTAGAAAAGACAACACAACAAGTTTTAGTTAACAACAATTTAAAATAATATTTTATAAGATGCTTAAAGTGTCTACCGTTTACCTTCTGGCAGTAATAAATTCGTTGAACAAAATTTTGTAGCGAATCTAAAATGATATTGGGAGCAATTCTGGAAATTTTATGAATTATTCTGTGTTGCAAATCTATGATATTTTGTGGCCTATTTTTGTACACTAAATTTTTGATATGGCAAGAGGGGTCATATCAGGAGACCTAGCAGGCCATTCAATTGCACCTCTGCGCCTAATCTATTTACCAGGAAAATTTTCCTCTTGATAATCCCCCACCATCCGTCCAAAATGTGGGGAGCCCCATCTTGTTGAAACCATATTTGTTTAGTCGGTAAATTGGGATTATTATGGTTCGGAAATAATCGTCTGAGCTGTGAAACAATATTCTCTTGCAAAAGTAATAAATATCGTTTAGAGTTCAAATTTCCATGTATAAAATAGGGTGCTATGATGTTTCCACCAATAATGCCACACCATTGGTTTTTTCTAGTCGTTAGGTATGCACTTGTTCCATGCAATTTGGGTTTTCGTCCGACCAATATCTACAGTTGTGTCGATTTATGTGCCCGTTTAAGCAAAACCTTAATTTATCAGAAAATAAAATGTGGTTGACAAATTTGACATTTTCATTAAATTTATCCATAATAATTTCGCAAAACTTAATTCTGCGATCAAAATCGTCTTTACTCAATTCTTGTAACAAATAAGTTTTATGTGGTTTGAATTTTTCTGTTTTTGGTAATATTTTGAATGGAATATTGACTCATATTATTATTTAAAGCCCGCTTTTGTGTCGATTTTATTGAATTTTCTACCACATCTAACATGACATTTAGAGAATTTTCTTCATTGGTAACGCTTACCGGTCTTCCACTTTTTGGTCGACCTTTCACACCTTTAGTTTCATAAAAACGCTGCAATGTTTTGGAAACAACTGATTTAGTTATAGGTTCCCGATCTGGATGCAATTCATTAAAAATATTTACTCACTTGGGTAAAACTCCGTGTTCTCTCGCCGTACCCTATCATTATTAAAATTTCAATGAGCTCGGTATCACTTAAACGTGTAATTTTTACGCGAAAAAATTCACACATTGTAAATGTAAGATTTTTGGCATATCAGTTGTTAAAATGACAAATAACATTGTTATGGAGATAAATATTTTTTAAGGTAACTTGATGGACTAGAAAATTAATGAATGTAATAATTTATTTAAAAAAATATTCAAAACTCGATATTTCGAAAACGGTTAAGATTGGGTATGTAGTGTGCTATGGATGGTGGAGGGGAGGATAACCATCTGAATGTTTAAAAAAGTGTCCGTCGAAAGGAGCAACTTAAGGTGGCGCCACAGTAGCCAGAGGAGATTTTTTAACCAATGAGCATGAATTATTAGAGTGAGATAAAAATGAAAAAGGACAGATAGATTCAAAACAAAAAGGAAAGAAATACCAAAATCCCTCCACTGGCGACTGTGGCGCCATCCCAACTTGCTACATTCCGATGGCCACTTTTTCAACTTGTCCGCCATAAAAGATGGTTATCCTCCCCTCCACCATCCATATAGTGTGCTAAACATTTTTTTTAGAATCTTGTAAATAATTAAAATATTGAATAATATACAGAAGGTTCCATTTTAAAATAAAGTAACTTTGTTCTTTTATGGCTTTTTGACTGATCCTCTATACTCAGTTTATGTGCAGTGTAATAGATTTCTAAAAACTCTAAAAGTTTTGTATTCAACATTCTTCGCTAGCTATCTTACTTAAGCTAATAATCGCCAGTTTCCATACATAAAAGCGACCGTATATAATTACTACGTACCTTATTTTATGCTATTTATTTATAAACAAATGGATCAATTAAATATTTTTATTTTTTTACCATATTGTTATTGTTATAAATAAATGCCTGTAATTAGAATAATAAAACAGATAAACGTAAGATTTAAAATTTACATAAAAGGTTATCCCATACTACATAATAAGGGTCAAAAACTATATCTACAATGGTTGCAAAGTAACAGCAATTTATATGTTGAGAAATCGCGGCTGTGTTTAGGCTTTTTGTGCCTTAAAATCTAAAAATGTATGTGGAGTATATGGGGAGAGATAACTGGTAATAGGGGAAAAGAATTTGATATTGGTATTAAAGGAAACCCTAAAGAAATACCAAAACAATACTATGAATATAATTTATCTCTTGTTTCAGGGTTACTACAGAATTTATTTTTTTCAAAAACTTCCAGAATTAAAAAAAGATCTAACTAACCAGTGTCTCCGGCTAAATATTGTAAACTTTTAAGAAAATTAGGGATAAACACAGTAGTGGTGTAGGTAAGATACCTACAAGTATTAAAAAAATACTAGTTGCTGTAATTAAAGATATTCTTTGTTTTAAATAATTGTTTAAGACATGGTATTTTTCTAATAACCTTAAAATTGCATTATTAAAACCAATAAAAACGGGAGATCCTGAAGTAATGGAAATTAAAGACCAATAAGTTTCTTATCCGCATTCTCTAAATTTTATTATTTGAGCTACTATTGTGTCAAAGACTTGAAGTTTTATGTATAAGTGTGGTGTTTCTAATGCAATTTAACATGGATATGGATATTCTGGATGGATGTCTGGTAAATCCACTTAAACTGCTATTTTTCAGTTTACTAGACATATCTTGGATCTCATCGAAACAGTTTGCACTTGACATGTGTTAGAATCTCTCTAGGGCATATGACTGTATTGATTCAAATATTTTATTGGAGAAGTTAAAACTCCATGGTGTTTTTTAAAATCTATTTAACAGACAGGCTTTAAAACTTTAAGAAAACAAAAGAAAACTTACTATTCTAGTTTATTGGAGAATAAAAAAGGTATTGCTGAGGAAAGTATTTTAGATCCAGTACTACTTGTATTTTTTTTAACGACCCTAATTTTATAACAACCGCTCTAATTGAAAATATACCTTGCTATGCCGATGATACAAATCATGTTATGGGAGGTAAAACTCTTGGTGAAGTACTAACATTTGGACAAAATTTTTTTAACAAAACCAACGACTGGTTTGAGAAAAACAAACTCTTGCTTAATAAAAGCAAATCAGGCGTCATCTTTTTTAGAACAAAACAAGCCAATGCACCTAAACTACTACTAAGATTCGGTCTTAGATTTATTATGTTAATATATTAGATTATTATATATGATTATGCAAATTTTAAATTGATATTGAAGTACGGAATAATATTTTGGGAAAGTAATGGATTATTAGAAAAAATATTTGTTGTACAAAAACGTGCATTAAGAATACTTAAAAAATTAGTTTTAATGAAAGTTGTAGAGAAGTTTTTAAAACATGTAAAATTTTAACAGTGTATGGTGTTTACATTTATAAAATTCTACTGTTTTATTTTTCAATAACAGAAGTATTTTCGGAGTGAAAACATTTTATCAGTACAATACTAGAACTTTAAATGTGTCCTGTCTAGCCCATAGATTGCCATTAACAAAAAAAGAAAAACCCAAGCTACACGTGTCTTAATTTTTTTAACAACTTATCAGCTAGTATCCAGTGCATAACTAGTCAAGATGTTGTTAAAAACAGTGTAAAAAGTTGCTAATTGCCTTGGAACCATACTTAATGCAAGAATATGTTAGATGTTACTAATTAGTTAGATAGAGAGCTGACGCCATTTTTTAAAATGTTTTTACATTTTACTATAAGTCTATCTTTAACTGTTTTTGAGTTATTAAGACTTAAACAGTCACATTTTTGGCTAATATTTGATTAAATAGGTATATCAATATAAAATATCTGACATCACCTGACACTTCAAAGTCATTGACATTTTTACCTATAAGTAGATTTTATATTAGTTTTAATTAATAAATTATTCTTATTAATTGCAGTAAAGCAATAAGAAGATTATAAAAACTAAAATAAAATCTACTATTAGGTACCAATCATAGCTGCCTATTTTATTAAAAAACAATTAAGGAGAAAAACAGGTTCTAACTTAATCTAATCACCATTATGGTTTTTAATTTTTACAACCTACCATTTCCTCTAAAATATACCTACAAAAATTTGCCTCAATTATCTAGTTTTTGTTACCATCCAGCAGCACCAGTTTGGAAAGGTTAGTTTTTATTTCAGAAGAAATATCTGGCAGTGCTGCGTTGTCCAAAATAGGAATAGGGAAAAGGAATAAGAAAAAATGCATTTTATTAATTTAGGGTGATTTTTATATCCACGGTGTAAAAATATTAGGTGTTGGTGTGTAATTTAAAAGAAAAAACAGTTTATACAGAGTTTTTTTAGTGTGTGACAGCACACTCTATGCCTAAGTAGCAGAGTACCGTGGGTTTTGGGTTATTAGATGTTTAACCCATATTTCTCCCTTAAAAATCTAGATGAATCATGTCAAGATTCAAACTTGGGTCTCTACGGTGAGATGCTGGCGTACCACGCTCACCACAGAGGGTCCGCTAATTAGTGGTACGCCGAAAAATCACAGATTCCTTATGCCAAAATATTAGAATTTAACTGAAGATACCTATATTCAAAAGTTAATAATAAGAAAGATACAGGAAGTGTCGTATTAAGACTATCTGATGCCTTAATCAATCCACTTTTGTGCCCCCCTCTCGAGCAATGCTACCTTTACAATTTTTGGAGATCAAAAAAATAATAAAAAAGTCCTGACATTTTTTTAACAGCTCTACTTTCTGGGGACCTCTACACCGATCTGCTTCCTTTCAAATTTTAAAATTTTAATGAAGCATAAAAAACGGCCCTATGTTTATAAAATAATAAGACAAACACCAAATTTTTATTTTTCTGTTTATCGTTTCCCCTTTTGGTGCCTCTCCAAACGTGATTCCCTAAGCAATTGCTTAATTTGCTTATAGGTTAATCCGGTACTAGAAACAGGTTCGAAGTGAAAAAAAAATCCCTATTTATTTTCATAATTTTTAATACGTTTTAAATATTTTAATAAATCTCGGTATCCAGGAGTACAATCATGAGCTCGAAAATTAAACTTTATAACAAACTTTAGTTTCTAATCGATATTCTAAATGTTTCCTATCAGATTTTAGTAAAATTAGGCAGAGTTATTTATAGCCGTTGGGACCCTATTAAACCTTAAAAATTTATTAAATCCAGTGGCGTCTCAAGTGGCACCTATACAAATATTTCTAACAAAAATAATTGTGTAAAATGTCTCCTATTTTCTTTTATTTTGCTTATCTTTTGGGAAATGAAACAAAATCCGCTAAATTGCGTATCTTTAGTTTCATCATATCTGTAAGTATTAGCTTTAGTTTTATTACTTTGTAAACAATTCACTGATTTATTTAATTATTATATAGGATAATGATATGTTAAAATTCATGTAAATTAGTGGATACCCTAGTGGATACTTTTTTGTACCTGTTGTATCCCCTAGACAGGAATAAATAAAAATAAATAAATCCCTAAACCACACAACAAACATAAGGATTTTATATCGGAAATAATTTTTTAGAAAATTTAGATATAACTACGTACAAACTTCGATAAACACTTAATTTAACAATATTACCATCTAATAAAAATTTTAATAAAAAAATGTTTTGGTTCTAATTTTTCTGTTTTTTAGGATATACAACGGGAACAATTTTTTTTTTTTTAATAATTTAAATTTAATATATAAAAAGCTCAAAAGCCAATGGTGTCCATTTAGGGCCCAACTAATCCCTTAATATGACAAATAAAAATTCCAAATTGTATTAAAATTGGTGTAGAGATATTTAAAATAATAATAAGAATCTTTTTTAACCGTTTAAAAGTATCCAACAGGACTTCCACCAGATGCCTATAACCTCCAAAAGCAGCCTCATGAAGAGCAGTGTTGCCAAATACCGATGCAGTATTGACATCAGCGACCCTGTGTATAATAATGCTCACAACACCCATATGACCTCCTCTAACAGCTTCGGATAATGGAGTTTCTCGATTTTCAGTCATTATATTGAAATCAGCTCCCATTGACAAAAGTCTGGTAATTGCTTCCGTATGACCATGCTGAGCGGCCCTAAAAATTGGGGTAAAGCCCATCTTATCTAAGGCATTGACATCCGCACCTCTATCCAAAAAAGAGTAAATAATTTCCACACTTCCTGGACCAGGTTTCGAACACAGGGCGCGATGAAGTGGGGTTTCATGATTTAGGTCCTTTATGTTAACAACTGCACCATAATTATACAAATATAAATTATGAGACTTTTTAAGGTCATTTTGTTACAAAAATTTATATTAATTAATTTTTGATGACCCCAAAATTAGTTTCATGAAGATTTTTGATACCCCTGTAAAATTAATATGTCACTTAAAATAATATAATCAACAAATTATCTAAATGAAATTTTGCTTAAAAATGCAAAATAAATGTAGTTTACTCTTGAAGAAAAATAATGTTTTTCAAGTTTTTAATACCCTGTATTTTTTTAAATCTTTTGACATCCCACGAAGGTCTATGCCTAAATACCAGAGTACCGTGGGTGTCGGGTTATTAGATGTTTAACCCATCGTTCCCCCTGTTCCGTCAACGTTGTCCAAGTACTGAAACATACAGTTGCATTTCACAGCACATTTTAGACAACGCGGTAGTGCCACCACGGTCGTTATTTTTAAATAACTACTACCTAAATATGTCTCCCCCGCTGTCAATCGAACCGCCGACCTCTGGCTTTGAAGATCAAAGCTCTGTCCACTAGGCCACGGGGAGATGCCTCTTATATTTCAGAAATGTAACCACTGTAGATTAAAGCGTATCACTTCTTTCTTGTAATGCTACCACTTTGTATTCCCGACTTGAACTTTATGTGTCGTATATTTTTATTAAGTTTCTCAGGTCTTTATCGCTTAGATATCTTTGTATATTTTCACAACAAATATAGGGCAGAGCTGGTAGGCTATCAAAGCATTCAAAAAATCTTCCACTGCTATCTAACAAGGTTTTTCTTATAAGCACGCCTTTTGGACTATTTTTAACCATAGTATAATAAATTGGAAATGTTTATCTAGTATTTTGTAATTTTATTATCAGTATATTACTGTCATTTCGAATAAACTTTATAAGTTGATGTTTTTCCCTGGATATTATATCAAATAATGAGAAATGATTATCTATTTTCTTTTTAATGCTTCTATTTCTTTTTTGCATTCTTTTTCATATTTGTATTCACTAAAAGGGTAGTTTTCTAAATTTTTGTGGCTTACAGAAAGACCTGCAGATTTAAGTTTTATTATATGCTGCTGAATTACTGTTTTTACCTCTGTACAAGCATATTTCACTAATGCATGGACATCTACGCTGTTGGTGAAATCTCTTTCCCTTTCTAAAAGAATCTTGGGACTATTGGGCTTCTTACACTCAACAGCAAGAGACAGGGAAGTGTTTCCTGTCTTAGTTTTAGCATATACATCTGCCCCACGATCTAGAACAATGTGAATGATTTCTTTCAGTACTATGCCTGCTCCACCTACAATTTCAATACTGGTTTTGAAAGAGCCCTTAACCGCCAAATGAAGAGGTGTCCAGTTATTTTTGTTCGCAGCATTGACATCGGCCCCTTTTTCCAACAGGACTTTCACCAGATGCCTATAACCTCCAGAGGCAGCCTCATGAAGAGCAGTGTTGCCAAATACCGATGTAGTATTGACATCAGCGACCCTGTGTATAATAATGCTCACAACACCCATATGACCTCCTCTAACAGCTTCGGATAATGGAGTTTCTCGATTTTCAGTCATTATATTGACATCAGCTCCCATTGACAAAAGTCTGGTAATTGCTTCCGTATGACCATGCTGAGCGGCCCTAAAAGTTGGGGTAAAGCCCATCTTATCTAAGGCATTGACATCCGCACCTCTATCCAAAAAAGAGTAAATAATTTCCACACTTCCTGGACCAGGTTTCGAACACAGGGCGCGATGAAGTGGGGTTTCATGATTTAGGTCCTTTATGTTAACAACTGCACCATAATTATACAAATATAAATTATGAGACTTTTTAAGGTCATTTTGTTACAAAAATTTATATTAATTAATTTTTGATGACCCCAAAATTAGTTTCATGAAGATTTTTGATACCCCTGTAAAATTAATATGTCACTTAAAATAATATAATCAACAAATTATCTAAATGAAATTTTGCTTAAAAATGCAAAATAAATGTAGTTTACTCTTGAAGAAAAATAATGTTTTTCAAGTTTTTAATACCCTGTATTTTTTTAAAATCTTTTTGACATCCCACGAAGGTCTATGCCTAAATATCAGAGTACCGTGGGTGTCGAGTTATTAGATTTTTAACCCATCGTTGCCCCTGTTCCGTCAACGTTGTCCAAGCACTGAAACATGCAGTTGCATTTCACAGCACATTTTAGACTACGCGGTAGTGCCACCACGGTCGTTATTTTTAAATAACTACTACCTAAATATGTCTCCCCCGCTGTGAATCGAACCGCCGACCTCTGGCTTTGAAGATCAAAGCTCTGTCCACTAGGCCACGGGGAGATGCCTCTTATATTTCAGAAATGTAACCACTGTAGATTAAAGCGTATCACTTCTTTCTTGTAATGCTACCACTTTGTATTCCCGACTTGAACTTTATGTGTCGTATATTTTTATTAAGTTTCTCAGGTCTTTATCGCTTAGATATCTTTGTATATTTTCACAAAAATATAGGGCAGAGCTGGTAGGCTATCAAAGCATTCAAAAAATATTCCACTGCTATCTAACAAGGTTTTTCTTATAAGCACGCCTTTTGGACTATTTTTAACCATAGTATAATAAATTGGAAATGTTTATCTAGTATTTTGTAATTTTATTATCAGTATATTACTGTCATTTCGAATAAACTTTATAAGTTGATGTTTTTCCCTGGATATTATATCAAATAATGAGAAATGATTATCTATTTTCTTTTTAATGCTTCTATTTCTTTTTGCATTCTTTTTCATATTTGTATTCACTAAAAGGGTAGTTTTCTAAATTTTTGTGGCTTACAGAAAGACCTGCAGATTTAAGTTTTATTATATGCTGCTGAATTACTGTTTTTACCTCTGTACAAGCATATTTCACTAATGCATGGACATCTACGCTGTTGGTGAAATCTCTTTCCCTTTCTAAAAGAATCTTGGGACTATTGGGCTTCTTACACTCAACAGCAAGAGACAGGGAAGTGTTTCCCGTCTTAGTTTTAGCATATACATCTGCCCCATGATCTAGAAGAATGTGAATGATTTCTTTCAGTACTATGCCTGCTCCACCTACAATTTCAATACTGGTTTTGAAAGAGCCCTTAACCGCCAAATGAAGAGGTGTCCAGTTATTTTTGTTCGCAGCATTGACATCGGCCCCTTTTTCCAACAGGACTTTCACCAGATGCCTATAACCTCCAGAGGCAGCCTCATGAAGAGCAGTGTTGCCAAATACCGATGCAGTATTGACATCAGCGACCCTGTGTATAATAATGCTCACAACACCCATATGACCTCCTCTAACAGCTTCGGATAATGGAGTTTCTCGATTTTCAGTCATTATATTGACATCAGCTCCCATTGACAAAAGTCTGGTAATTGCTTCCGTATGACCATGCTGAGCGGCCCTAAAAATTGGGGTAAAGCCCATCTTATCTAAGGCATTGACATCCGCACCTCTATCCAAAAAAGAGTAAAAAATTTCCACACTTCCTGGACCAGGTTTTGAACACAGGGCGCGATGAAGTGGGGTTTCATGATTTAGGTCCTTTATGTTAACAACTGCACCATAATTATACAAATATAAATTATGAGACTTTTTAAGGTCATTTTGTTACAAAAATTTATATTAATTATTTTTTGATGACCCCAAAATTAGTTTCATGAAGATTTTTGATACCCCTGTAAAATTAATATGTCACTTAAAATAATATAATCAACAAATTATCTAAATGAAATTTTGCTTAAAAATGCAAAATAAATGTAGTTTACTCTTGAAGAAAAATAATGTTTTTCAAGTTTTTAATACCCTGTATTTTTTTTAATCTTTTTGACATCCCACGAAGGTCTATGCCTAAATACCAGAGTACCGTGGGTGTCGGGTTATTAGATGTTTAACCCATCGTTCCCCCTGTTCCGTCAACGTTGTCCAAGTACTGAAACATGCAGTTGCATTTCACAGCACATTTTAGACAACGCGGTAGTGCCACCACGGTCGTTATTTTTAAATAACTACTACCTAAATATGTCTCCCCCGCTGTGAATCGAACCGCCGACCTCTGGCTTTGAAGATCAAAGCTCTGTCCACTAGGCCACGGGGAGATGCCTCTTATATTTCAGAAATGTAACCACTGTAGATTAAAGCGTATCACTTCTTTCTTGTAATGCTACCACTTTGTATTCCCGACTTGAACTTTATGTGTCGTATATTTTTATTAAGTTTCTCAGGTCTTTATCGCTTAGATATCTTTGTATATTTTCACAACAAATATAGGGCAGAGCTGGTAGGCTATCAAAGCATTCAAAAAATCTTCCACTGCTATCTAACAAGGTTTTTCTTATAAGCACGCCTTTTGGACTATTTTTAACCATAGTATAATAAATTGGAAATGTTTATCTAGTATTTTGTAATTTTATTATCAGTATATTACTGTCATTTCGAATAAACTTTATAAGTTGATGTTTTTCCCTGGATATTATATCAAATAATGAGAAATGATTATCTATTTTCTTTTTAATGCTTCTATTTCTTTTTGCATTCTTTTTCATATTTGTATTCACTAAAAGGGTAGTTTTCTAAATTTTTGTGGCTTACAGAAAGACCTGCAGATTTAAGTTTTATTATATGCTGCTGAATTACTGTTTTTACCTCTGTACAAGCATATTTCACTAATGCATGGACATCTACGCTGTTGGTGAAATCTCTTTCCCTTTCTAAAAGAATCTTGGGACTATTGGGCTTCTTACACTCAACAGCAAGAGACAGGGAAGTGTTTCCCGTCTTAGTTTTAGCATATACATCTGCCCCATGATCTAGAAGAATGTGAATGATTTCTTTCAGTACTATGCCTGCTCCACCTACAATTTCAATACTGGTTTTGAAAGAGCCCTTAACCGCCAAATGAAGAGGTGTCCAGTTATTTTTGTTCGCAGCATTGACATCGGCCCCTTTTTCCAACAGGACTTTCACCAGATGCCTATAACCTCCAGAGGCAGCCTCATGAAGAGCAGTGTTGCCAAATACCGATGCAGTATTGACATCAGCGACCCTGTGTATAATAATGCTCACAACACCCATATGACCTCCTCTAACAGCTTCGGATAATGGAGTTTCTCGATTTTCAGTCATTATATTGACATCAGCTCCCATTGACAAAAGTCTGGTAATTGCTTCCGTATGACCATGCTGAGCGGCCCTAAAAATTGGGGTAAAGCCCATCTTATCTAAGGCATTGACATCCGCACCTCTATCCAAAAAAGAGTAAAAAATTTCCACACTTCCTGGACCAGGTTTTGAACACAGGGCGCGATGAAGTGGGGTTTCATGATTTAGGTCCTTTATGTTAACAACTGCACCATAATTATACAAATATAAATTATGAGACTTTTTAAGGTCATTTTGTTACAAAAATTTATATTAATTATTTTTTGATGACCCCAAAATTAGTTTCATGAAGATTTTTGATACCCCTGTAAAATTAATATGTCACTTAAAATAATATAATCAACAAATTATCTAAATGAAATTTTGCTTAAAAATGCAAAATAAATGTAGTTTACTCTTGAAGAAAAATAATGTTTTTCAAGTTTTTAATACCCTGTATTTTTTTAATCTTTTTGACATCCCACGAAGGTCTATGCCTAAATACCAGAGTACCGTGGGTGTCGGGTTATAAGATGTTTAACCCATCGTTGCCCCTGTTCCGTCAACGTTGTCCAAGCACTGAAACATGCAGTTGCATTTCACAGCACATTTTAGACTACGCGGTAGTGCCACCACGGTCGTTATTTTTAAATAACTACTACCTAAATATGTCTCCCCCGCTGTGAATCGAGACCGCCGACCTCTGGCTTTGAAGATCAAAGCTCTGTCCACTAGGCCACGGGGAGATGCCTCTTATATTTTAGAAATGTAACCACTGTAGATTAAAGCGTATCACTTCTTTCTTGTAATGCTACCACTTTGTATTCCCGACTTGAACTTTATGTGTCGTATATTTTTATTAAGTTTCTCAGGTCTTTATCGCTTAGATATCTTTGTATATTTTCACAAAAATATAGGGCAGAGCTGGTAGGCTATCAAAGCATTCAAAAAATATTCCACTGCTATCTAACAAGGTTTTTCTTATAAGCACGCCTTTTGGACTATTTTTAACCATAGTATAATAAATTGGAAATGTTTATCTAGTATTTTGTAATTTTATTATCAGTATATTACTGTCATTTCGAATAAACTTTATAAGTTGATGTTTTTCCCTGGATATTATATCAAATAATGAGAAATGATTATCTATTTTCTTTTTAATGCTTCTATTTCTTTTTGCATTCTTTTTCATATTTGTATTCACTAAAAGGGTAGTTTTCTAAATTTTTGTGGCTTACAGAAAGACCTGCAGATTTAAGTTTTATTATATGCTGCTGAATTACTGTTTTTACCTCTGTACAAGCATATTTCACTAATGCATGGACATCTACGCTGTTGGTGAAATCTCTTTCCCTTTCTAAAAGAATCTTGGGACTATTGGGCTTCTTACACTCAACAGCAAGAGACAGGGAAGTGTTTCCCGTCTTAGTTTTAGCATATACATCTGCCCCATGATCTAGAAGAATGTGAATGATTTCTTTCAGTACTATGCCTGCTCCACCTACAATTTCAATACTGGTTTTGAAAGAGCCCTTAACCGCCAAATGAAGAGGTGTCCAGTTATTTTTGTTCGCAGCATTGACATCGGCCCCTTTTTCCAACAGGACTTTCACCAGATGCCTATAACCTCCAGAGGCAGCCTCATGAAGAGCAGTGTTGCCAAATACCGATGCAGTATTGACATCAGCGACCCTGTGTATAATAATGCTCACAACACCCATATGACCTCCTCTAACAGCTTCGGATAATGGAGTTTCTCGATTTTCAGTCATTATATTGACATCAGCTCCCATTGACAAAAGTCTGGTAATTGCTTCCGTATGACCATGCTGAGCGGCCCTAAAAATTGGGGTAAAGCCCATCTTATCTAAGGCATTGACATCCGCACCTCTATCCAAAAAAGAGTAAAAAATTTCCACACTTCCTGGACCAGGTTTTGAACACAGGGCGCGATGAAGTGGGGTTTCATGATTTAGGTCCTTTATGTTAACAACTGCACCATAATTATACAAATATAAATTATGAGACTTTTTAAGGTCATTTTGTTACAAAAATTTATATTAATTATTTTTGATGACCCCAAAATTAGTTTCATGAAGATTTTTGATACCCCTGTAAAATTAATATGTCACTTAAAATAATATAATCAACAAATTATCTAAATGAAATTTTGCTTAAAAATGCAAAATAAATGTAGTTTACTCTTGAAGAAAAATAATGTTTTTCAAGTTTTTAATACCCTGTATTTTTTTTAATCTTTTTGACATCCCACGAAGGTCTATGCCTAAATACCAGAGTACCGTGGGTGTCGGGTTATAAGATGTTTAACCCATCGTTCCCCTGTTCCGTCAACGTTGTCCAAGTACTGAAACATGCAGTTGCATTTCACAGCACATTTTAGACAACGCGGTAGTGCCACCACGGTCGTTATTTTTAAATAACTACTACCTAAATATGTCTCCCCCGCTGTGAATCGAACCGCCGACCTCTGGCTTTGAAGATCAAAGCTCTGTCCACTAGGCCACGGGGAGATGCCTCTTATATTTCAGAAATGTAACCACTGTAGATTAAAGCGTATCACTTCTTTCTTGTAATGCTACCACTTTGTATTCCCGACTTGAACTTTATGTGTCGTATATTTTTATTAAGTTTCTCAGGTCTTTATCGCTTAGATATCTTTGTATATTTTCACAACAAATATAGGGCAGAGCTGGTAGGCTATCAAAGCATTCAAAAAATATTCCACTGCTATCTAACAAGGTTTTCTTATAAGCACGCCTTTTGGACTATTTTTAACCATAGTATAATAAATTGGAAATGTTTATCTAGTATTTTGTAATTTTATTATCAGTATATTACTGTCATTTCGAATAAACTTTATAAGTTGATGTTTTTCCCTGGATATTATATCAAATAATGAGAAATGATTATCTATTTTCTTTTTAATGCTTCTATTTCTTTTTGCATTCTTTTTCATATTTGTATTCACTAAAAGGGTAGTTTTCTAAATTTTTGTGGCTTACAGAAAGACCTGCAGATTTAAGTTTTATTATATGCTGCTGAATTACTGTTTTTACCTCTGTACAAGCATATTTCACTAATGCATGGACATCTACGCTGTTGGTGAAATCTCTTTCCCTTTCTAAAAGAATCTTGGGACTATTGGGCTTCTTACACTCAACAGCAAGAGACAGGGAAGTGTTTCCCGTCTTAGTTTTAGCATATACATCTGCCCCATGATCTAGAAGAATGTGAATGATTTCTTTCAGTACTATGCCTGCTCCACCTACAATTTCAATACTGGTTTTGAAAGAGCCCTTAACCGCCAAATGAAGAGGTGTCCAGTTATTTTTGTTCGCAGCATTGACATCGGCCCCTTTTTCCAACAGGACTTTCACCAGATGCCTATAACCTCCAGAGGCAGCCTCATGAAGAGCAGTGTTGCCAAATACCGATGCAGTATTGACATCAGCGACCCTGTGTATAATAATGCTCACAACACCCATATGACCTCCTCTAACAGCTTCGGATAATGGAGTTTCTCGATTTTCAGTCATTATATTGACATCAGCTCCCATTGACAAAAGTCTGGTAATTGCTTCCGTATGACCATGCTGAGCGGCCCTAAAAATTGGGGTAAAGCCCATCTTATCTAAGGCATTGACATCCGCACCTCTATCCAAAAAGAGTAAAAAATTTCCACACTTCCTGGACCAGGTTTTGAACACAGGGCGCGATGAAGTGGGGTTTCATGATTTAGGTCCTTTATGTTAACAACTGCACCATAATTATACAAATATAAATTATGAGACTTTTTAAGGTCATTTTGTTACAAAAATTTATATTAATTATTTTTTGATGACCCCAAAATTAGTTTCATGAAGATTTTTGATACCCCTGTAAAATTAATATGTCACTTAAAATAATATAATCAACAAATTATCTAAATGAAATTTTGCTTAAAAATGCAAAATAAATGTAGTTTACTCTTGAAGAAAAATAATGTTTTTCAAGTTTTTAATACCCTGTATTTTTTTTTAATCTTTTTGACATCCCACGAAGGTCTATGCCTAAATACCAGAGTACCGTGGGTGTCGGGTTATAAGATGTTTAACCCATCGTTCCCCCTGTTCCGTCAACGTTGTCCAAGTACTGAAACATGCAGTTGCATTTCACAGCACATTTTAGACAACGCGGTAGTGCCACCACGGTCGTTATTTTTAAATAACTACTACCTAAATATGTCTCCCCCGCTGTGAATCGAACCGCCGACCTCTGGCTTTGAAGATCAAAGCTCTGTCCACTAGGCCACGGGGAGATGCCTCTTATATTTCAGAAATGTAACCACTGTAGATTAAAGCGTATCATTTCTTTCTTGTAATGCTACCACTTTGTATTCCCGACTTGAACTTTATGTGTCGTATATTTTTATTAAGTTTCTCAGGTCTTTATCGCTTAGATATCTTTGTATATTTTCACAACAAATATAGGGCAGAGCTGGTAGGCTATCAAAGCATTCAAAAATCTTCCACTGCTATCTAACAAGGTTTTTCTTATAAGCACGCCTTTTGGACTATTTTTAACCATAGTATAATAAATTGGAAATGTTTATCTAGTATTTTGTAATTTTATTATCAGTATATTACTGTCATTTCGAATAAACTTTATAAGTTGATGTTTTTCCCTGGATATTATATCAAATAATGAGAAATGATTATCTATTTTCTTTTTAATGCTTCCATTTCTTTTTGCATTCTTTTTCATATTTGTATTCACTAAAAGGGTAGTTTTCTAAATTTTTGTGGCTTACAGAAAGACCTGCAGATTTAAGTTTTATTATATGCTGCTGAATTACTGTTTTTACCTCTGTACAAGCATATTTCACTAATGCATGGACATCTACGCTGTTGGTGAAATCTCTTTCCCTTTCTAAAAGAATCTTGGGACTATTGGGCTTCTTACACTCAACAGCAAGAGACAGGGAAGTGTTTCCCGTCTTAGTTTTAGCATATACATCTGCCCCATGATCTAGAAGAATGTGAATGATTTCTTTCAGTACTATGCCTGCTCCACCTACAATTTCAATACTGGTTTTGAAAGAGCCCTTAACCGCCAAATGAAGAGGTGTCCAGTTATTTTTGTTCGCAGCATTGACATCGGCCCCTTTTTCCAACAGGACTTTCACCAGATGCCTATAACCTCCAGAGGCAGCCTCATGAAGAGCAGTGTTGCCAAATACCGATGCAGTATTGACATCAGCGACCCTGTGTATAATAATGCTCACAACACCCATATGACCTCCTCTAACAGCTTCGGATAATGGAGTTTCTCGATTTTCAGTCATTATATTGACATCAGCTCCCATTGACAAAAGTCTGGTAATTGCTTCCGTATGACCATGCTGAGCGGCCCTAAAAATTGGGGTAAAGCCCATCTTATCTAAGGCATTGACATCCGCACCTCTATCCAAAAAGAGTAAAAATTTCCACACTTCCTGGACCAGGTTTTGAACACAGGGCGCGATGAAGTGGGGTTTCATGATTTAGGTCCTTTATGTTAACAACTGCACCATAATTATACAAATATTAATTATGAGACTTTTTAAGGTCATTTTGTTACAAAAATTTATATTAATTATTTTTGATGACCCCAAAATTAGTTTCATGAAGATTTTTGATACCCCTGTAAAATTAATATGTCACTTAAAATAATATAATCAACAAATTATCTAAATGAAATTTTGCTTAAAAATGCAAAATAAATGTAGTTTACTCTTGAAGAAAAATAATGTTTTTCAAGTTTTTAATACCCTGTATTTTTTTTTAATCTTTTTGACATCCCACGAAGGTCTATGCCTAAATACCAGAGTACCGTGGGTGTCGGGTTATAAGATGTTTAACCCATCGTTCCCCCTGTTCCGTCAACGTTGTCCAAGTACTGAAACATGCAGTTGCATTTCACAGCACATTTTAGACAACGCGGTAGTGCCACCACGGTCGTTATTTTTAAATAACTACTACCTAAATATGTCTCCCCCGCTGTGAATCGAACCGCCGACCTCTGGCTTTGAAGATCAAAGCTCTGTCCACTAGGCCACGGGGAGATGCCTCTTATATTTCAGAAATGTAACCACTGTAGATTAAAGCGTATCACTTCTTTCTTGTAATGCTACCACTTTGTATTCCCGACTTGAACTTTATGTGTCGTATATTTTTATTAAGTTTCTCAGGTCTTTATCGCTTAGATATCTTTGTATATTTTCACAACAAATATAGGGCAGAGCTGGTAGGCTATCAAAGCATTCAAAAAATCTTCCACTGCTATCTAACAAGGTTTTTCTTATAAGCACGCCTTTTGGACTATTTTTAACCATAGTATAATAAATTGGAAATGTTTATCTAGTATTTTGTAATTTTATTATCAGTATATTACTGTCATTTCGAATAAACTTTATAAGTTGATGTTTTTCCCTGGATATTATATCAAATAATGAGAAATGATTATCTATTTTCTTTTTAATGCTTCTATTTCTTTTCTGCATTCTTTTTCATATTTGTATTCACTAAAAGGGTAGTTTTCTAAATTTTTGTGGCTTACAGAAAGACCTGCAGATTTAAGTTTTATTATATGCTGCTGAATTACTGTTTTTACCTCTGTACAAGCATATTTCACTAATGCATGGACATCTACGCTGTTGGTGAAATCTCTTTCCCTTTCTAAAAGAATCTTGGGACTATTGGGCTTCTTACACTCAACAGCAAGAGACAGGGAAGTGTTTCCCGTCTTAGTTTTAGCATATACATCTGCCCCATGATCTAGAAGAATGTGAATGATTTCTTTCAGTACTATGCCTGCTCCACCTACAATTTCAATACTGGTTTTGAAAGAGCCCTTAACCGCCAAATGAAGAGGTGTCCAGTTATTTTTGTTCGCAGCATTGACATCGGCCCCTTTTTCCAACAGGACTTTCACCAGATGCCTATAATTTCCAGAGGCAGCCTCATGAAGAGCAGTGTTGCCAAATACCGATGCAGTATTGACATCAGCGACCCTGGGTATAATAATGCTCACAACACCCATATGACCTCCTCTAACAGCTTCGGATAATGGAGTTTCTCGACTTTTAGTCATTATATTGACATCAGCTCCCGTTGACAAAAGTCTGGTTAGTTCACGGAAGCAATTACCGTATGACCATGCTAAGCGGCCCTAAAAATTGGGGTAAAGCCCATCTTATCTAAGGCATTGACATCCGCACCTCTATCCAAAAAGAGTAAATAATTTCCACACTTCCTGGACCAGGTTTCGAACACAGGGCGCGATGAAGTGGGGTTTCATGATTTAGGTCCTTTATGTTAACAACTGCACCATAATTATACAAATATAAATTATGAGACTTTTTAAGGTCATTTTGTTACAAAAATTTATATTAATTAATTTTTGATGACCCCAAAATTAGTTTTATGAAGATTTTTGATACCCCTGTAAAATTAATATGTCACTTAAAATAATATAATCAACAAATTATCTAAATGAAATTTTGCTTAAAAATGCAAAATAAATGTAGTTTACTCTTGAAGAAAAATAATGTTTTTCAAGTTTTTAATACCCTGTATTTTTTTAATCTTTTTGACATCCCACGAAGGTCTATGCCTAAATACCAGAGTACCGTGGGTGTCGGGTTATTAGATGTTCAACCCATCGTTCCCCCTGTTCCGTCAACGTTGTCCAAGCACTGAAACATGCAGTTGCATTTCACAGCACATTTTAGACAACGCGGTAGTGCCACCACGGTCGTTATTTTTAAATAACTACTACCTAAATATGTCTCCCCCGCTGTGAATCGAACCGCCGACCTCTGGCTTTGAAGATCAAAGCTCTGTCCACTAGGCCACGGGGAGATGCCTCTTATATTTCAGAAATGTAACCACTGTAGATTAAAGCGTATCACTTCTTTCTTGTAATGCTACCACTTTGTATTCCCGACTTGAACTTTATGTGTCGTATATTTTTATTAAGTTTCTCAGGTCTTTATCGCTTAGATATATTTGTATATTTTCACAACAAATATAGGGCAGAGCTGGTAGGCTATCAGAGCATTCAAAAAATCTTCGACTGCTATCTAACAAGGTTTTTCTTATAAGCGCGCCTTTTGGACTATTTTTAACCATAGTATAATAAATTGGAAATGTTTATCTAGTATTTTGTAATTTTATTATCAGTATATTACTGTCATTTCGAATAAACTTTATAAGTTGATGTTTTTCCCTGGATATTATATCAAATAAAGAGAAATGATTATCTATTTTCTTTTTAATGCTTCTATTTCTTTTTTGCATTCTTTTTCATATTTGTATTCACTAAAAGGGTAGTTTTCTAAATTTTTGTGGCTTACAGGAAGACCTGCAGATTTAAGTTTTATTATATGCTGCTGAATTACTGTTTTTACCTCTGTACAAGCATATTTCACTAATGCATGGACATCTACGCTGTTGATGAAATCTCTTTCCCTTTCTAAAAGAATTTTGAGACTCTTGGGCTTCTTACACTCAACAGCAAGAGACAGAGAAGTGTTTCCCGTCTTAGTTTTAGCATATACATCTGCCCCATGATCTAGAAGAATGTGAATGATTTCTTTCAGTACTATGCCTGCTCCACCTACAATTTCAATACTGGTTTTGAAAGAACCCTTAACCGCCAAATGAAGAGGTGTCCAGTTATTTTTGTTCGCAGCATTGACATCGGCCCCTTTTTCCAACAGGACTTCCACCAGATGCCTATAACCTCCAGAGGCAGCCTCATGAAGAGCAGTGTTGCCAAATACCGATGCAGTATTGACATCAGCGACCCTGTGTATAATAATGCTCACAACACCCATATGACCTCCTCTAACAGCTTCGGATAATGGAGTTTCTCGATTTTCAGTCATTATATTGACATCAGCTCCCATTGACAAAAGTCTGGTAATTGCTTCCGTATGACCATGCTGAGCGGCCCTAAAAATTGGGGTAAAGCCCATCTTATCTAAGGCATTGACATCCGCACCTCTATCCAAAAAAGAGTTAATAATTTCCACACTTCCTGGACCAGGTTTCGAACACAGGGCGCGATGAAGTGGGGTTTCATGATTTAGGTCCTTTATGTTAACAACTGCACCATAATTATACAAATATAAATTATGAGACTTTTTAAGGTCATTTTGTTACAAAAATTTATATTAATTAATTTTTGATGACCCCAAAATTAGTTTCATGAAGATTTTTGATACCCCTGTAAAATTAATATGTCACTTAAAATAATATAATCAACAAATTATCTAAATGAAATTTTGCTTAAAAATGCAAAATAAATGTAGTTTACTCTTGAAGAAAAATAATGTTTTTCAAGTTTTTAATACCCTGTATTTTTTTAAATCTTTTTGACATCCCACGAAGGTCTATGCCTAAATACCAGAGTACCGTGGGTGTCGGGTTATTAGATGTTTAACCCATCGTTCCCCCTGTTCCGTCAACGTTGTCCAAGCACTGAAACATGCAGTTGCATTTCACAGCACATTTTAGACAACGCGGTAGTGCCACCACGGTCGTTATTTTTAAATAACTACTACCTAAATATGTCTCCCCCGCTGTGAATCGAACCGCCGACCTCTGGCTTTGAAGATCAAAGCTCTGTCCACTAGGCCACGGGGAGATGCCTCTTATATTTCAGAAATGTAACCACTGTAGATTAAAGCGTATCACTTCTTTCTTGTAATGCTACCACTTTGTATTCCCGACTTGAACTTTATGTGTCGTATATTTTTATTAAGTTTCTCAGGTCTTTATCGCTTAGATATCTTTGTATATTTTCACAACAAATATAGGGCAGAGCTGGTAGGCTATCAAAGCATTCAAAAAATCTTCGACTGCTATCTAACAAGGTTTTTCTTATAAGCACGCCTTTTGGACTATTTTTAACCATAGTATAATAAATTGGAAATGTTTATCTAGTATTTTGTAATTTTATTATCAGTATATTACTGTCATTTCGAATAAACTTTATAAGTTGATGTTTTTCCCTGGATATTATATCAAATAATGAGAAATGATTATCTATTTTCTTTTTAATGCTTCTATTTCTTTTTGCATTCTTTTTCATATTTGTATTCACTAAAAGGGTAGTTTTCCAAATTTTTGTGGCTTACAGGAAGACCTGCAGATTTAAGTTTTATTATATGCTGCTGAATTACTGTTTTTACCTCTGTACAAGCATATTTCACTAATGCATGGACATCTACGCTGTTGGTGAAATCTCTTTCCCTTTCTAAAAGAATCTTGAGACTATTGGGCTTCTTACACTCAACAGCAAGAGACAGGGAAGTGTTTCCCGTCTTAGTTTTAGCATATACATCTGCCCCATGATCTAGAAGAATGTGAATGATTTCTTTCAGTACTATGCCTGCTCCACCTACAATTGAGAGATGAAGAGGTGTCCAGTTATTTTTGTTCGCAGCATTGACATCGGCCCCTTTTTCCAACAGGACTTTCACCAGATGCCTATAACCTCCAGAGACAGCCTCATGAAGAGCAGTGTTGCCAAATACCGATGCAGTATTGACATCAGCGACCCTGTGTATAATAATGCTCACAACACCCATATGACCTCCTCTAACAGCTTCGGATAATGGAGTTTCTCGATTTTCAGTCATTATATTGACATCAGCTCCCATTGACAAAAGTCTGGTAATTGCTTCCGTATGACCATGCTGAGCGGCCCGAAAAATTGGGGTAAAGCCCATCTTATCTAAGGCATTGACATCCGCACCTCTATCCAAAAAGAGTTAATAATTTCCACACTTCCTGGACCAGGTTTCGAACACAGGGCGCGATGAAGTGGGGTTTCATGATTTAGGTCCTTTATGTTAACAACTGCACCATAATTATACAAATACATATATATACGAAATCAACATTTTCTCCTCGTGAATCATATTTTTTAAAGAAGTGACATTGCGCGCCAACTCTTACTTTATCTCGGATTCTTCGTGTTTAAAACAGCTGACACCCCTATTTTGTGGCAATTTTTTCATATTCGGCCGTATATCATGATATTTTAAAATATATATATGTTTAATTTGATATAGGAAACATGCGTGTACTTTATGAACGTAATACATGCGCCAAAATATTACCTGTTTATACCTGGCTGCCTAGTACTTGCGGAAAGTTTTTCATAGGCAGCCATGGATTTTTAAATTTTTACATTCATTTCTATGATGTGAATGATGTTTTATTGAAAAAACAAGTGAACGAAATCCTGTTCCAAAAATGACTTTTTATTTATTAAAACAAAATTATTTGCGAAAACTATTATACATTATTTTCAAGGGAAAAAACGTGTTTTAAAAATGTGCAAAAAACAAAATGGCTGCCATAAGAAAAACAAACGTTAATAATGGTATATCAAAACCGAAACGTCAAAATTAAAATCTGAATACAAAAATGCATTACTTTCAAAAAGTTACCCATATAATGTTTTTACAGATTCCAAAAATTATTTGAATTAAAAAAATACACCACTTTTTCGAAAATGCACATTTTTAGTTTTTTTTTAAATATCGCAAAAACCAAACAAGATACGGCAGTCATTAAAACAGCATTAGATTATCCATTAAATGGCCCACAACTTGTCCCATTTAACCATCTTTCTATCTCTTATAGTTTCGAATATCCTAATGCATTCCCTACCAATTTTTAACACACTGTATATTAAAATATAAATTTTATAATTTTTTAATTTGGCTTTTAGTATATTAAAACTAATACTTCTGTACTCTGTAAAAGTGGAATTAATATATTGAGTTCTTGTATAACACTATAAAATTCATATTTGCAGTAGTCAGAAGGTTTAATGTTACTTATTATAGTTTTTTTTCTTTAAACAATCCACGAAGGCTGAAAGCCAAAATACTAACGTACCGTGGGTGTCTTAAGCAAGGTAAGAGGAAGTTCGTTAATACGAGTTTTCAAATGCTTCACAAAGGGGTGAAGAGTATTTAATTTGAATTTTTATATTTCACTTTTAATTTTATTTTAATTTCTTGGTTTAAATAAATTTAAAAAACAATTATTGTCTTGTAACTATGTTACCTAAGTTTATTAAGTTTGTTAATTGGTCGTTTATGTACTCCATCCATTTTTATACGGGTTGTAATGCCACGAAATGGAGCAACGAGCACAAAGACAGCTTATTTGCTGCATTTATTTTCTGAATGAAAATTTTTTGTGGTTTAATAAGACTATAATATTGAAATTTTGGGGAGTTTAAATCGCGTTTAAATTTTCTTTTTTTTTTGTCAGCTTGTGTTGAGGGAGAATATTTTAACATGGAAATAAGTAATTTGTTGGTGTATATTTTAAAGTGCTGATTTCAATTTAAAATAGCCCTTTTAAATAAAAAAAAATAAAAAGCAATTTTTAAAGCCAAATTTTTTGTAAAAGATTGTGCGAGGACTTTAATTAAACTTTTTAAAAAATATAGAGTTTTTATGAAAGCGTTTAATTGTTTTTTCATGGTACTTTAAAAGAACAAGAAGCTTTTTGGCATTTTATTTTAATTAAATTCTATTTTAAATAAATTCGAAGGGTAGTAAATATTTTCTATAAAGAAATAATATATAATACCCGCAAATCTGGCCCTAATCGTATTCCAATAATTTTGCAGTAAATAACATGTCAAAAACTTTAATTTTGGATAAATGGCATATTTAATACTCAGTAGCGGCTCGTGACTTTAGATCTTGACGGTGCTTCAAATTTTTTTAACCAAAAATACGATATTTTTATAATGGTTGGCTGTCATAACAAATCATTGGTTAAGTAAATGGATTAAAATTTTATAATTTTTAAAATCAGAGCTATACTGCGATTCAGAAGTAAAGCAGCCACAGACGTCATACAAATAAAGACTATTTCTTTCTAAACGCGTCGTTTTAGTAGTGAGCAAGCAACAAAAAGGGGAATAATTTAAAAGTTAGACATAACTGATAACCGCGTAGCTTCTTTACAGCTGAATCGCAGTTTACCTGTTTCTTGCAACATATTCGTTATATTCAGCGACATTCTGTCAATACGCACTATCCTAGTATTGCTTAAAATTAATATAAAGCTTTTTCTCCTAAATACACTAAACGATGATTTAAATCCCGTAATCCATGGATATTTCGAATACATTTATGGGTCAAGCTTTCGTACTTAAGTATAACCGACTTTTTAAAGTGCACTTAATGTTTAGTTCCGGTGTAGATTTTTTTGTGTTATTTTAATTTTGTCAGCACTACCTAACTAATCTAATATAAGTTGGCGTCATATGGAAAACTTTTTTACTATTAATTATACGAAAAAAAAATAAATTTTTTTATAAAAAGTTCTGCATAGTCCAAAACCTAAAAAGTAACCATCAGATAACAAATTGTGTCAGTCATCTACGAGGTTTGGTCAAAAATGTAATTTGGTCAAAAGTAAAGTATCTGTATTTTGGCTTATATTAAGAATTGTTATCTGAAAAGATAATAAGAGTTAAAAATGACTGCTAAACAATTTTTTACATTTTTTTCTGCGATAATGAGTAAAATTAAAACTAGTACGTTGTTTATTGCATTTTTTATTTACAAGCTTAATAGTGTAATTTTAAAAACCCTTTTTGGATTTATTGTTATAAAAAATAAACATTGCACAATGAATCAATGGTAAAATACTAAAAGGTTCTTGATTATAGCAGAAAAAATATATTTTTTTTGCATCTGTAAATGAGGTTATAAATTCCTAATACCGTTTTTTATAACAACTATCGATATTAGCAAAAATAAAGGTACGTGACTCTTAAGCAAAAATTACATTACAACCTCGTAGACGACTGATAGTTGCAATTTAAGTTTTGGACCGTGCAGAACTTTTTATAGAGAATAACTTTTTTGTAAAATTAATAATAAAAAGTTTTTCAAATCACGCCAATTTACGTAGACACACTGTAAATAACCCACATTTAGATCTGCTGTGACTAGAAGCATTTTTGGATTTTTACGATCTCGCGCAGTAAACAAATCGGGCGCCCAAGAACATGGCTATTTAAAAGGTGTTTTTTGTTTGGTCACCGAATAAAATTTTACCTGACCAGACCCTTTTAATTCTGGTTTGGTTACCTGAACAAAATGCATATATTGTTTAGTACCCTAAAGGTGTGTATATAATTTATTAATATAACATATGCCCGGTTTCTGAACAACAAGATATCTGGTAAATATCGTTAACAAGCCGATTCACCCCGATTGACTAGAGAGTTGAGTTTCTAAACCACCGGATAAATTTTATTTGTCACATAGGTTATCGAACATATTTCCAAAGAAATATTGGCAGATATCTTTCCGATAGGTATCACATAACCACTCATAAACTAAATTTCTAAATTGTAAATAAAAATAGCAGTTTGTTTTTTCTTGTTGTGTAAAGTAAATATTTAACTTGTATTACAAAAAACCCCAAATGAACTACTATAATTATTCTTTAAATAAATGAAAAATGGAAATAGTTGGAAATGTAGAACGGCCTAGACAATATGGCGAAAGGAAAGATCAGTATGCAAAGTATGGTGATTCGGAATTTCGGTACATATTTGGTTTAACAAAAGAGACTGCAATCTTTTTGAGAAAGCTAATAAAAATTAATACAGAAATATTAAGTAACAGAACAAATTAATTGTCAGTAATAGAATAACTTTTATTAACCCATATTCTCTCTCGTGTTTTTTGCAACAGGTTAGTACATTTTAAATGTGTTTTTATCTAAATTCAATTGTCATTTCTACAGTTTTCCTAATGTATAACTTGCCTTTTTTTATTATTCTAGGTTCATTTCATATTTTAGTTGGATTAATATCCACAAAACAACAGTCTGTTGGATTATTTAACAAGTTAGTAGGAAGATAGCAAAACTTCGACCACAATTTGTTCATATGCCAAACAGTGCACAGGAAGTAAGTGTTGTAAAAGCGGAATTTTAAAATATAGCAAGATTTTCTAATGTAATTGGTTCCATTGATGGAACACACATACCTATACAGTCTCCTGGAGGTGTTTCGTAACAGAAAAGGATATTTATCTGTAAATGTCCAAGCAGTATGTGATTTTCACTTTATGGTAAGAAATATTGTTGCTCGATGGCCTGGTTCAACCCATGATAGCTCAGTATTTAAGGCATCATTACTTTGCGCAAAATTGGAAGCCAGTGATTTTCCTGGAGGGTATCTGTTAGGTGACAGTGCGTACAGCTGTAAGGAATATTTATTTACATCCCTATTAAATCCGATTACAGTACCAGAAAATAATTACAATACAGCCCAAATCAGAACACGCAATACCATAGAGCGTACATTTGGAGTATGGAAAAGAAGATTTGCTTGTCTCTCCCAAGGACTTAGAATGAAATTAGATACTACATTAACAGTGATTGTTGCGTCATAATACGGCAATATTAAAAAACGATGATTTCATAAGTCCCACAGAAGAAGCACCAATAGAAATGGTTGTGATATTAATGTGCAAAAAAAATAGGGAAATGCACTAAGAAGACATTTAATTAAAAATCGTTTTAGTTAGTATTAACTGTTTTTACTTTTTAAATTCCATATAAATATGGGAACAAATGTAAAATTAGACTTTTTTGTGTTAATAAGGTTAGATTAAAATTTTGTTCTAAAAAATGTTTTTTTGTTTTAATCAATAAAGATGCCGTTCTCTAGAAACAATTTATGTTTTCATTTTATCTACAATATTTAAAAATAAAGTTGAAGCAGTAAATTAAGAATATCGCAATAAGAATAGTTCGTAAAATCTAATTATTAATTTAACATATACGGAATTAATCCAAAAACTGACATTAATATTTATTTTGTACGATAAAAAATAAAAAAAAGTTAAGGGTGATGTAAATTTATAACTTGACACCCAGTACATAATATAATATATTAAACTAGATATTTTGAGAGGTGGAATGTATATCCTCTATCACTGAAACCTGCTCGGGTTTATTGCGTGACCTTACTAAGCCACTGCTTTTATACCAACAACAGCCAAGGTGTTGATATAAATTTGTAACGTAGCTTTTAATACAGAGCACACGATTTCCCTTTGAATCGTGTCAGTTTACCAACACTTAAGCAAACCTGGCCAAATCCAGGCGAATGCAGACAACTGCCCGTCCACACGATGGCATTTGCCAAAGTTTGGCGAACTTGGCCCAACGTGAGGATCCGGCATTAAACGAAAACCGTTAATATGCTATAAAACATAAAGCCTCCAGAAAAAAATGATGATATTCCAAAATTGAAACTTTAAAATTAAAATCTGAATACTTGGATGCATTGATTTTAAAAAATGCCTTATAATATTTTTACAGATTTTTAAGATAATAAAAAATAAAAATAATACAGCATTTTTAATGAAATGCACTTTTATAGTTTTTTAAAAATATCAAAATGGCCGCTGTAAAAAAAAAACAAAATCTCATGATGACTTTTTAAAAACCGAAACGTTAAAATTGAAATCTGAACACGGGAGAGCGTTGCTCCTAAAAATTTGTTCCTATAAACTTATTACAAAAACCCAATTTTTTGAAAATAACCAATATATAGCACTTTTTAAAAAAATTAACATTTTCAGTTTTTTCAAAACATCTTTAAAACTAAACATGGTACAATCCTCATCAAAACGGCATTAAATTTGGGTTTAAGTGGCCTACAACTTTCCCCATTTAACCATTTTTCTATCTCTTATAGGTTCCAATATCCTAATATATTCCTTGCCAATTTCAGACACACTCTATATAAAACATTTTGTTTTACCTAAATAATTCAGTGAGGGACAATAGAAACCCCTATGACTTTCGTATGGTCACTTTCAAATTCGAAAGTAAAATCTGGCAGAGCAACGTCACACAGAATGGTTTTATGTAAGATAAAGATTGTCATTTGGGGTATATTATACAATAAAATTAAATTACATAAGACATATCTTAAAATTAAATTTACAAGGCTTTTTGCTACTTTATTATTTATTACCGTTGTCCATTTTCCAGTTGAATTAGCCTTAAGGGTATCCCAGGTGCCCTCATAAACACCATATCTAATCTCGCATCTTGTTTTGGTTACAAGTTCTCTACCCAAAGAAACTATCTGAATATTTAAATGGCCTGCGTTACATAATACTTTAAGCCGAACTTTAAGCCCATGAAAGTGGTGCAATAGTTAGTTAGGTATAAGTAACCTTAAGATAGGATATATTACATTAGAGATTTATTTTAAATTAAATAATCAAACATTTCTAAGAGAAGAAATTTAAAATTATTTTTAGAGCTGTAAATGCCACGTTTAACAAACAATTTTTGCATACTGTCCAAAAATAAAATATTATACAGAGTGGTCTAGTTAAATAAGGTTGATATACAACGTGTCCAAGATAAGGAGGGCCACTATGGGCATCTTGGAAAAGGTAAGATATACGAAGAGAAATTTATTATTATTTTTAAAGCTGCAATGCCATTTTTTACAAACAATTACTAAATACTGTCCAAAAATTAAATATCATACAGTGTGTTCCAGTTAAAAAAGGTAAGAAATACGGGGAAATAAGTGGGTTAAATGAGCACAAAGTTAAGATATTAGGTGCGTATTAATATGTTTGGAGAGTTTTACAATTCCAAATATTTCTGGAGATATCCGGAAAAAAACGAAAAATAAGAAATTTATTTAATTTTTCTTTTCTGGCGTCACTTAAAATCGTATTTTTAAATAAATTGCACTTTTACATTGCCACTTTTTTTTGCTCTATCCAATGGTGTTATTTTATATAAACTGCAAAGTTTGGTTTTTGCAGAATCATCATCAACTTTATTTTTTTAAAATACGGTCCTGATTATCTTATTTCAACATTTAAAAGTCAATTTTATTAGAAATTCCATGATGAAGATTAAATTCAAATACAAACCTGTATTTATAAAAAAATTCAAAACAATTACCAATACATTTTAAGTTAATAAATTACTTTATAAACCAAATAGAACTTAACGAAAACCCTCCAACAAAGCAAATTTTATATCAAATTTACATTAAGATTTAATAATAATAAATATTAATTAATAATACGGCCCTATATTTTTCAAAATTTGGTAAAAATAATAAGCTCTACATTTTAAAATAACACATTGGTACAAAATAATATCTTAAAAAATGTACAAATAATAAAGGATCAAACGATTTGCTTATAAAATTACAATCTTTATACGAAACTTGTGTTAGAAACTTGTGTTAGCTTTTCTAACAAGCAAAACATCTTTGATAATTTTTACCTGTAATTTATCTAACATATCGGAAAAGTCTTAAAAACAAATTATAAAGTTGGTAGTAGATAGCCTTAACATTAAAGGTATGATGGTAAGATCTTTAATATGCGCAAATACAAAACAACTTAGTCCCTGTTAGAAGTAAAACGTAATGTGTAATACCATTGAATTTGTTTTCAATAGGGTTTTAAATTTCAATAACACAACAAGAATATCCGGACCGTATTTAAAAAAATAAAATTGATGGTAGTTCTACTAAAACAAAACGTTGCAGTTCATATAAGAAACCGCCACTGGATATAGAAGAAAAAGTGGCAATGCAAAAGTGCAATTTATTATAACATTCGATTATAAATAAAACCAGTAGAAAACTAAAACCAATCTTAAATTGTTCGGTTGTTTTTTCGAATATCTCCGGAAATCCTAAGAATTCTAAAACTTTCTAAACAGCATATTATTAGGCACATAAAGCCTCAACTTTGTTTCCATTTACCCGACTTCATATCTCCTACCATTTTCAAGATGCCTATACTGGCCCTCCTTATCTTGGACACGTTGTATACTTCTGTTGGGACTTTAAGTACTTGAAATGTAAAATATAAAAATTATCATTACTGTACAATTTAAAAAGTGTATTATTTGTAGTTTTAAAAATAATATAATAGCACACTGTATAATTTAATTGACTTGTTCAGGATTATTCCCACCTCATTCTCCTTACAAACACAAACGTCAAATGGGAAATTGGGTTAAGTGATACATTATCTTAAAGGGCTTTACATTTTCTTACAGTATTTATTTTTTTCCAATCATTTTAGTAGTTTTTGAGAAAATTCGCCATAAATTTTCAGTTTTCTTACTGATGGCTCACCCATTTAACTTTTTATTGTTTAAAACATTTAAATAAAATTTGGTATGAGGTTATATCTCACAAATACGCATTTTTTACGAATTCATTTGTTTTCTATTATTTTTGTAATGAGTCACCCAAAACATTTATACTTATTTGAGTAGAAAATGACAATCCTAGCACGATACCACTTCATTTGTTACTTTTTGACCTTTAAATAGTTTTTATTTTTAATCGAGAGTGCCACGAACGCAAATGTACTGTCATTGTACTCGGGATGTCATTCTCTATTTAAACTGGTAAAAAATCTAAATATCTTATTTAAATTAGGCAATTAAGGTTGTTTCCGTCCAAATCGAAAGTAAAAGTAAACAAATAAATTCATAAAAAATGCGTATTTGTATAATATATCTATAAACCAAATTCAATTTTGATCTTTTAAATAATAAAAAGTTATAGAGATGAGTTACCGGCTAACCCAAAACTTTGGGTATATTTTGTCGAAAACTAGTAAGAGAATTTAGAACCCTTTTAGGCAGGGTAATAAAAAATTTACCCACTTATTATTTTTCTTTGAAAAGTATATTAATAATAAGCAAAGTGATGATAAAAAAATAATATTAAAAAAACATATAAACTACTGAATCTATTTTGAAAAAAGTAAAAACCATTAAAGAGATAATTACCCTTTCAGATAAGGTATTACTTGATTCCCTTTTCCATTTAAAATATTTTACGTTTGTGTTGGTGAAAGGAGAAGATACCTTTAAAATAACACAAAAAGTTGTCCCCCTAAAAATAAAAAATGATGTGTTTTAGGATTTTCTTATAAGTGTACGAATAACGGAATTATGGAGAAAGGCTCGTTTTAAATGAAATGCACTGTATAAACTGAAAAGGGTTTTAACAAAACACTAACTTTAAGCGACGCGACTTGGTAAAGTCGCTTTATTTAGTTAGCTAATGATGAATCAAGGAGAGTCTAAAATTTATACTTTTTATTCTTCGTTGTTTTTAATATCATATTTTATAAAAGTTGTAAAAATTTTATTTTTATTTGAAATAAAATGGTTATAATATTTAAACAGTTTTGTGTAAACGGCTGTTATATTATTTGTATTTTTTTGGCAATTTTGTATATTCGTTAATAACAAAGCTACTTATGGCGGACACCTAATTTGAACGACCCTATTGACATGAGCACACACTCAAATAGCTATTTTTGTTATATATTTTTTTATATTATCTTTAATTCTAACTACCAAATCTATAAAAGTAGAATGGAACGATTTTTTTTTCAAATAACTCCGTAGGTCTTTAAAATGTTTCTCTGTATATAGAATTAGCTAAATAAAGTTGTTTATAGGCAATATGTGAATAGGAGACGGTCTAACTCGAATGCCGGTATGTAAACATTTTGGGTTGCAAAACTAATCGTGCTACCTTTGTTGTTGCTTTACTTGCCGATATACCTTTAAATACCTTTAAATGTTACTTATACAGTATACATAAACTCCTCTTAAACTCTACACACCCTAACTTTTAATCTTTAGGTTCCATCTTAGGTCCTAAATTTGCTAAATACCTAACATATCTTATATAGCGCTCTGGTGATAATTGCATTCGGCATTGGTGGTAATGGCAATAACTTGCGTTGCTCAAAGATAGTGATATAATGCCTAAAAATAATTTAACTTGCACAATAGATTAAATTCTTATCAGAAGAAGTTTATTTTGGATATTTAGTATTAAGAAAATTACCTAGTACCTAGGGTTATTGACTTTTTAAACAATAAAATATATTTTTTATGGTAACTAGGATTACAATATTTATAAACCAATGTAATACATTTTTGTATAGGTGTTTTTCTCAATTTTAAGTGCTCAAAGTATAGAATGCCACAACGCGAGGCTTGCACAACTGCATCAGCTTAAATACGGATAATGAAAGTATTCTTTGGTGGTCAAAAGTATTACATAGATATCTAGGTACAAATCAAGAAATGTAAAAAAACAATACACTAGAGATCGACAGATCTTTAGGCGGGTAGCTTTGGTTTAAGAAGCCTTCAAACATAAAAAATAAATTAAATATATTTTTTAAATAATTTGTATTGCATTATCATAAACATATTTGGATTTTTGTAAAATATGTATTCATAGATTTTTTAATGCACTCTGGAAAAATCCATAAAATTAGGTTATTTTGCAATTTTTTGACCCAATGAGGAATCTGAATCTTATGTTATCATATCTGCAACATAATTAATTATCATTATAAAAATAGTATTTGTCGTTATTACCCTGTTTGTCAAGTTGTTGTTTTTAGAGCAATTGTTCTTATTGTTACTGTTGTCTTAGGTACTGAGACTCCCATGCTTAGGATCCTTATCTTGGACACACTGTATACTTAAACCCTATTTAAATTAGTATTTCTTGTTGTTGTTACACAATTGCTTATAAAAATTAAAAGTAAGCATAAGTCCTGTTACACATGAGACGTACGAAATCCTACGCCCTACGCCTGATGCGTTTCAGGTAATGTAACCTTTCACACGCAAGCGTGGCGAGTACGCGTTAGGTTACATTACTTTCAACCCAAATTTTTTGTCAAGAATAGGGCGTAGGACATAAACACAAGAAGAGAAAATTAATGAGTATCCCCATTTCAAAAAGAAGTTAATAATAACTTAAGTGACCATCGTCGCTTATTTTAGGCCACTCTGTACGCATGAATTAACCATAAAAAACCGCTGTCAAAAATAAAGATCGACGTGTTTGTTTGCATTAAAAAAATTAAATCGCCACCGGTGGCCCCCATACGCTGCTGACTAAACTTTTATGCAGTTTAGATATGCCTGTCATAAACACAGCCACTTATGCTCACCACCGACCGGTAACGGCCACACGCTATTCCCTAAAATTTTAATGCAGTAGAAATAGGTCGATCGCAAACACAGCACACTTTTTATCGCCACCGGTGGCCGCAACATGCTGCTGACTAAACTTTTCCTGCAGTTTAAATAGTGGCCGCCGCCGACTACAAGCAACAAGATGGATGCTGCCGTAGCTTAAGAAGCACCACGAGCAACGATACTGCGTCATGTTTATTTAAACTGCATAAAAGTTTAGTCAGCAGCGTGTGGCGGCAAGCGGTGGCCACCACAAGTGGCTGTGTTTGCGACCGACATTAAATGAAATTTTTCCAACCCACGTGGCTTCACTATATATTATACAATTAAATTATATAAGACATATTCCAAAATAAATAATGTATGACATTTGTCCACTTACAACCTAAACACATCTTCAGAGTATCCCAAGTGCCCTTACAAATATTATGTTCAGTCTTGCATGAATAATTTATTATTATTCTTGTACCTGCAAAAGTATTTTTTAACAAATAAATTTAAAAATCATATAAATGCTTAGGCGTACGTTTAGGACATAAACACAAGATGTACCAAAAGTCATGCACAACATTTAAAAATTTATTAAATTATACAGGGTTGTTACAAAAGTTTAAGTACAGATTATACATAAGAAAATGTAAAGAAAAGTCCATATAAATATGGGTCCGCAAATTTTGCGTTTTCAAGATGCAGGGTGTTCCTTAAAAAACTGAAAAGTTTCGAAAACACCTATTTTTGTAAAATTTTTGGCCTGTATCCAGTGTGTCCAAGATAAAGATCCTAAGCATGGGAATCTCAGTACCTATTGGAGATACAGCTTAGAAGATTAAATTAGAAAATAGTTGCGTTTTTAAAGCTTATTTGCAGACCGTTAAAAACTTGAAAATTTTTCATGGCCTGCTGATATGTTTGGCAAAAACAAAAATATGACTATATCGATTTTATTTTTTTCTGACTTTATTTGAAAAGATATAAAAAAACTAATAACACTTTTTCATTGGCACATTTTAGCTACTACATGATGGTATTTTTAGATTTTATACCCGACGTTTCGTTTTCAAGAAACCATCCTCAACTTTATTTTTTTATATGACTCGAGAAAAAGTACCCTCTGTCTATCTAATCTCATTTTTTATTACAAATTCAACGATGTATCACATGTCATATTTTAATTTTTAGTTAAAAGAAAAATTGCATTTTTTCTATTTTTTTTAAGTTGTTTTTAAGTAGGTCTTGTAAACAAATGGTTGGACGTTAATACCTGTTACCATATCTGCAACATAATTAATTATCATTATAAAATAGTATTTGTCGTTATTACGCTGTTTGTCAAGTTGTTGTTTTTAGAGCAATTGTTCTTATTGTTACTGTTGTCTTAGGTACTGAGACTCCCATGCTTAGATCCTTATCTTGGACACACCGTATACTTAAACCCTATTTAAATTAGTATTTCTTGTTGTTGTTACACAATTGCTTATAAAAATTAAAAGTAAGCATAAGTCCTGTTACACATGAGACGTACGAAATCCTTACGCCCTACGCCTGATGCGTTTCAGGTAATGTAACCTTTCACACGCAAGCGTGGCGAGTACGCGTTAGGTTACATTACTTTCAACCCAAAATTTTTGTCAAGCATGGGGCGTAGGACGTTCGTACGTCTCATGTGTAATGAGACTGAAAGCTGTGTTTTAATTTGTTGAATCTAAATAAGGCACAAAAAATATTATACACATGTAGACAGTAAGGGGCGTACCGTTTTTTGTTAGGTCGGGTTAGTAGTAGTAGTAGATATATTCCTTCAGTTGCTGGTCGAGACGCCTCTGGATTTATTAACTGTAATTAAGCCACTACTGATAAGTTACTGACCCAATGTCATAAATAACATTGCCAAATTAAAACAAAATTGGGAAAAGGATATTTAAAACGTTAAAACAAAAACATTTTTTTACAAGTTTATACTGGAATATGCGGACCCATGTTTATATAAACTTTTTTTCATATTTTTAATAGTAGTTTTATAACACCCCGTTTATAGGGTGTTTTAAAATAAGATTATAAATAGTTTCTCTATAACCGGAAGTGCCAGGAATATAAAATATAAATATGGTTATCGTTTATAACCTGGGCACTATGAGTTGAGAGAAGCACTGAAAAAAAAAGATTTTTATTGGTTAAAACAGTTACCACAATAAAAAATGGTGTTATTGGTTTAAAAAGTTAGTAACCGGATTTACTTACCTGGGTATTGATTGTCAATATAAAGTGCCTAAAGTATAGGTCTAGATTCAAAATAAAAAATGTGCACTTTAGTACTTTCTAAAATCTTTTAATAGGATACTCACCTTGAGTAACCCTGTATTTAATATTTTAAAGGGACTAGTGATAAAATAATTTATAAAATTAGTCTAGTAACTGTTTCACTTAAATTTAATAAGTTTTCTAATTGGTCGTTTATATGCTCCATCAATTTATTCCCTGGTTGTAATGCCCCGAAATGGAGCAACGAGCACGAAGACAGCTAATTTGCTGCTTTTATTTTCTGAATGAAAATTTTCCGTGGTTTAATAAGGCGAGAAGATTGACACTTTCGAAAGTGTAAATCTCGTTTAAATTTACTTTTCCTTTTTCTCAGCTTACATTGGGTGAGAGTATTTTAACATGTAAATTAGTAATTTGTTGGTATATTTAAAATTGCTGATTTTAATAGAAAAGTAGCTCTTCTAAATATAATGATGCAAAGTGACTTTTAAAGCATTTTTAAAAGACTGAGAAGACTTTATTTGAATTAAAAAATTTATTTTTTTATGAGAGCGTGTAGTGTTTATCATGCTAATCTAAATTTTTATTTACATTTTATTTTAATAAACTTCTTCCTCAAATATATTTTCTTAATGTTTTAAGTATCTTATTTACGAGGGCAGTCTAATAAGTACTTAGCCGACGAACGAAAATTTTGGAAATGTGGCGATTTATTTTTAAAACATAGTCTTTTTATAGCTCGAGACACTTGACTTAGCAATGCTTTAACTTTTTAACTCGTCTGATAAATACGTTATCCTGTGGTCTGCAAAGTGGGCCTCCGTGGCGCCGATGACTTTCTTAAGGTCGAACCTCACATAACCTCAACAAGCCCGTGGCCGTGCGTTTCCCTGTTGAAATGTAGGAGAATGCGGTGAAAAAGGTTTTTATTTAATCAAACTGAAGTAATATAAGTTAATTATTTAACGGCTTTACAAACACCTGATCGTAAAATAAACCTTCACAAATAAGGTAACATAGTTTTAAGGTTTGGCCACACATAACTACCGTTGTATCGTTCTAATCAAATACCGAAGGCTTAATAATGCCGCACCGTGCCAAACCACATACCACACACAAAAAATAACAATGTATTTATAAGTTTCTTTTACATATTATTCACAATATGCATAAAATTAATTTTACATTTTTTATTACTTATTTAATCACTTTTTCTTTAATTGTTTGTTTACAGCAAATAACCTTATCACTAACCCTTTATTTTTATACGTAATAAACTGAAATAAAAGATTACGCCCGGTAAACTTAAAGTTTAGCTCGTGAAACATCGGCGCTATACGGCTATCTGATCCACGTATGATTTCATTGACTGGGCATGTCTCAGACCGTACGATGCATGACTGTCGAAATTATTTTTTTTTAACAGAACGCATCGAGACACGGTCGCGCTACGGGTCTTGTGAGGCATTAGTGCTGGTATGTGAGACTTTTACCTATACTACACTTAAAGGTTGGATAAAAAAGGAACAGAGATAAGAAAAAATCCGTTTTACCTGATCATAAATTAAATGTTTTTAAATAAGGTAAAACAGTTTTAAGGTTTGACCACATATAATCACACGGAGTCCTGCACCGTCGCATGGCCGTGTCTCGGTTTTAAAATGTACCGTCGTAATCAAATTGCCGTAGGCTTAATATTACCGCTCCGTGCCCGACCATATACCCCGAACCGCATTTTAACAAGTAAACAAACATTAATTTATTTAATTTCTTGAAGTATGAATTTAAACAAAAATTTATAAAACAAAAAATAACAATGTATTCGTACCTTACACTCACATATTATTCACAAGACAACAATATAATGAATTTTACACTTTTAAATACTTATTAAATCCCGTTTACTTAGATTCCTTGTTTACAAACACTAACCTTTAACCACTGACTTTTAATTTTTATACGTAATGAACTGAAATAAAAGGAGATGCCCGTAAAGCCTTGTTCGGGGAACATCGGCGCCATCCAATCCTCGTCTGATTTTATTTACTGGGTATGTTTTAGACTGTACGAGACACGGTCGTGCTACGATGCGGGTCTTGTGGGATATCGGTGCCGTTATATGTGGCCATCAAACTTTTTCCTATACTACACCTAAACTTTGAAAAAAGGGAACAGAAATAAGTAGGAAAATCTGTTTTATTTAAATATAGAGATAAACATACATAGAACAATAGACTTAGCTTGACAAAAATGCTTTGTATCCTTTTGAGGGCATAAAAAGTGCTTTTGAATTCATTTGCCCCACTTTCCTCTATTACCGTGAAATCGGGCTCGGTGCGGTTATGGCCCGACCTTTAATCGACAGTTTGCCAATACGAGCTCGTAAATGTTTGTTACGTTATTCTTTGTGGTAGCCGTTTTTGGAGCTCCTGGGCGTGGCTCATTAAAAAGCGACGTGCAACCACCTTGAAACTAAACTGCTGCTCAATTCAACTGCAACTGGAATTTTTTTGGTAAATTTCAAATCCTTATTACTCTTAAATAAAATGCAATAGCAAAGTGAGCTTTTACCGTTTTGTAGGATAACTCTTTTGGAAAAAAATGGCCATTTCACTTTGTGTAAATTTTCTCTTGTTTTTATTCTACAGGGTGTAATAGAAAAGTCCGGTTTTTTACAAAAACTTTGTTAAGAGCGACATTCTACAAAAAAAATAGTTTTTAATTTTTAATTATATAGTGTTATTCAGTAGACCATTTTGAAAAAACAAGTTTGTCAGATTTTTGATATCTGCTCCATTTTTCATGTTATAATTTTTTTCAAAAAATTGATTTTTTTTCATATTGTACTCCCTGTATTTAACAGTTCATCACAGCGATTAATTTTTTAGATTTTAAATATACATAAGTACCCTTTTAAAACTGCATTAGAATTTTATTTCTAAAAAATTATTAACGCGTCAGTAGCGTCGCAAATGTAACTAAATTGTATTTTGGTAAAATTTCAATTCCCAAAGTTTCTGTGAGCACCACATACATACGGACATTTATCTCGGGACGGTTTTTACTTTTTTAAAAAAGTCATCAGTGGCGTAGATATCATTTTTCTTCTGAATGCTCTTTTTACTTGCCAGAGGATTATTGCATGGAAGTAATAATTTGTAATTCGGGTTATTTTAGGGCATTTATCGATTAGCTTAGAACAAACGTTAACATTTTTTTAAAATCTACTTTAAAAATATACAGGGTGTTTCGAAAAATTAAAGCTTCCACATTTGTATTTTTTTATAATAAAAAGCAGGGTGTGAATCCTTAGATGATTTTACGAACAAAGTTCAATTAAACATATGTTCTGACTGTCCTAACTTTTGAGATACAGGGTGTGAAATTTAAAAATATATACCTTTTTTTATAATAACTGTGATACCACTCTACAAATTTTAATCAAATTTGGTACATAGCCACTATACATTGGAGGGCATTTTTTAAAGTAAAATATTTTTTTCTTTTTTCAGTGGCGTTCGAGCAGGATTTAAATTAAATATTTTTAAAGAAAATCATTGTACGCCACTGCTTTTTTGAAACAAAACTCTCTTATCCATCTTTTAAAATTCTGTTATAAGAACTTCCTGTCAACATCTTTGGTATATTCGTGAATCACTTAAGAGACTGTTGTAGATCCCGCTCACTAGTTGCATAGAGATTTAGGTCATTATTATTATTATTATTATTCTCTAAAAGATCCAACACGACGTATTCCATGGCTCCGACCCCATAGAGCGTCGTGCGAAAGTCCGTCCATATCGAAGACCACTCCTCGCGTCCGCTCGGTCAGCGATCTTCGGCCAAATTCGTTTGCCTCAGTAGACGAAGGGAACCAAGGACAACAGATTTCTGCATCTTCATCGCCAGTTGTTCGGGTGTATTTTGATATGCTGGAATGTACCTCATTTCCCTTAATACGTTATATTTCATGCCTCCTAAAACGCCAACTATCAGGACAACCAATCGCACGGTATACTCTGAATAAAGCCTCCGAAGTTCGCCAAGAAGATCTTGATATTTGGCTCATTTTTCCCGTTCTTTTATATCGATGTTAGTTTCCGCAGGTGCGGAGAACTCTATCACATACATGGTGTGATTTCTCTTATCAAGGAGAACGATGTCGGGTTTATACGCTTGCATTTGATGCGTGGTTGGGAACGCATAGTTCCAGTATATGCGACAGTTGTCATTTTCCACTACTGCCTCCATGTCGCCGGGAGCAAACGGCAGTATTGCTGTTTCATCGATGCCGTAGTAATGCCTGAGGTGATAGTAAAGTACCCGAAGAGCGTCATTATGCGGATGGATAAGAACTTAGCATTGGTAGCATGCACTGAACAAGCTGACAATAAGTGCAGGGTTTCGGGTTGCTTAACACTATTATTAGTATTTACGTTAATAATAATATTATTCTTTTTTGTAATATACAGCGTGTCTTCGGAAAATCTTACCAAACTTTTTAATTATTAAATTTACGAAAAAAGTGCCTCCTCATATAAAAGTCCTACTTAATGAGAGAATACATTTGCACAAAAATATGTGTATGTTAAATGTACGTGGTACCTTAAAAAGACTTATTTCCAAATTAAAATACCAATATATTTTCCAACTACGGTAGGAAACTTTAAAGGGGGATTTGTTATGTAATTTTATGAAGAAAAGTTCCTATAAAGTTATGTCCGGTGTTGCTTCGTTTCTGCAAAAATGGACAATACTAAAAAGTTTTATTTTTAGTTGCGTCATAGGAAAAAAGTATAAAAACTACATAAAAAGCCAGTGGCGTACATTTTTTTCAATAATGGTAGTGGTGCCTACCGAGACGCCACTGGACCCAATAAAGTCAATCTAATTAAAGCTTTACAAGCGATTCATTACATCAGTTAAACAGACAAAACAACTTTATTTATTAATCAAGCAAATGAAAATATAAAGGTAGCATACCAAATTCGTCGGTCAAAAAAATAACGTAATATTAAATTTGCTTAAAAGTAAATGGAAATTGTAAGAATAATTTTTGTTTCAAAAGAAGCAGTGGAGTACTATAATTTTCTTTTAAAAATATTTAATTTAAATCCCGCTCGAACGCCACTGAAAGAAAGATACAAATATTTAACTTTTAAAAATGCCCCCTAATGTGTAGTGTCTGTGTACCACATTTTATTAAAATTTGTAGAGTGGTATCACAGTTATTATAAAAAAGAATTTTTAAAGTTTCACACCCTGTATCTCAAAAGTTAGGACAGTCAGAACATCAGTTTATTTGAACTTTCTTCGTAAAATCATCTAAGGATTCACACTCTGCTTTTCATTAAAAAAAAAATACAAATGTGGAAGCTTTAATTTTTCGAAACACCCTGTATATTTTTTTCTAAATTTACTAAGATTTAAAAAAATGTTAACGTTTGTTCTAAGCTAATCGATAAATGCCCTAAAATAACCCGAATTACAAATTATTACTTCCATGCAATAATCCTCTGGCAAGTAAAAAAGAGCATTCAGAAGAAAAATGATATCTACGCCACTGATGACTTTTTAAAAAGTAAAAAACCGTCCCGAGATAAATGTCCGTAGTTTCTAAAAATTGTGGAGGAACAATTAAAATCTTAAATACAGAATATGTGGTGCTCACAGAAACTTTGGGAATTGAAATTTTACCAAAATACAATTTAGTTACATTTGCGACGCTACTGACGCGTTAATAATTTTTTAGAAATAAAATTCTAATACAGTTTTAAAAGGGTACTTATGTATATTTAAAATTATCTAAAAAAATTAATCGCTGTAATGAACTGTTAAATACAGGGAGTACAATATGAAAAAAAATCAATTTTTGAAAAAAATTATAACATGAAAAATGGAGCAGATATCAAAAATCTGACAAACTTGTTTTTTCAAAATGGTCTACTGAATAACACTATATAATTAAAAATTAAAAACTATTTTTTTTGTAGAATGTCGCTCTTGACAAAGTTTTTGTAAAAAACCGGACTTTTCCATTACACCCTGTAGAATAAAAACAAGTGAAAATTTACACAAAGTAAAATGGCCATTTTTTCCAAAAAAATTATCCTACAAAACGGTAAAAGCCGCATTTTGCTATTGCATTTTATTTAAGAGTAATAACGATTTGAAATTTACCAAAAATATTTCCAGTTGCAGTTGAATTGAGCGGCAGTTTAGTTAAACCAATTTTTGACGGTTGCCATCAAAGGAGAAGACTTATCGTATAGACATACATATATTAATATGAAGTTTCCTTCCTAAAATGGGCTAAGAAATCTTTTTCTGTATTTTTAGCCATCAAATAAATTTCATCCTGTATATTACCTAATTCTATTATTGAAATTATAAAATATTTATTATTATTTTGTTTTACTTACACAATTTGTACCAAGCTTATTTTTTTTCTTATAACCTGTATGTCGAAGAAATCTCACTATTACAATGACTAATGTTCTTAATATTATTCAAACGTTGGCTCTTATTGTTTTACATATTTTTCTCTAAACAACAAATGGTGTTTTACAGTCTTAACATTGCTCTCTTTGTATTTGAAATTGCATAATGTGTCACACGTTTATGTTACCTTGCATGTAATAGGTTGCAATTTTGTGCAAGGATATACATCTACTATATTATTTACTGGGTCCCTTCTTTACAACAGAGGTAGCCATAAATTAATTTAGTCAATAATAACATAATCACAATGAAAAAACTTAGAAATTTTAGAAATTACAATAACCTATAGAAGAAAAACATGTTATTACAATTAAAAGGTTTAGGTGACTTTAAAAGCGCATAGCCCTGCCTAGCTAAGTATGATATTTAAGAGTTTTTTTATATAAAGGTGTAAAAAAGAACTGTGGAAATATGACCTAAATAAACTTGTCGGGTTATTGTTTCTGTGGCTGGCTATTGTTGTAATAGATTACAAGACACACACACTTAGACAGACGATCAACCAATGGTTGCTGGTGGATGGACTGCAGGAGGACGGTTGTCCCATATGTTGGTGGCGAACGACCGTTCCTCCTCAAAGCACTTCAGAAATTAGTGCAAAAACAAGACCTTTTAAGAGTTCAATTCTGAACGAGACCTAGTCATTGGATGGACACCAGGTTCATTGGGCCCCATTGGCGAAGCCAGACACTTAAATATTGTCTCCTGGATTTAGTGTCCGGATGTCTGCAAGGAAATATGGTCAATTTGTTGTCTGCGTGGTCCTAAAATTGTCTTGAAGTTTTCCAGAAAACACAGACACTAAGAATAGTCGTTGTATCTTCGCCACGAATGATGATGTCGGGCTTGTGTAGCGACTGTTGGAATCATACACGAAGCTTTCTATTTAGAGTTGAGCCCCTTGTCCGTGCATGAGTTCGCAAAGACATTTACGGCGTGGTCGTTGTGGAGGTCATCGATGGTGGGAGGAAAATATATTTTTTCCGTTTGCTGGGCCTATAGAAAGGTTTTTGGGGTATGGGCGTGCAGGTGCAGGATCTACTTAGTGGTTTGACGGATTGATTTGTCGGCGGATTGCGGTAGCTTGACCGTGACGAGAATTCTGGAAGCCAAACTGAATTTTAAAAGAATATAGTCCTAAAGTAGTACCAATTTTTAATGCGGCTTTAACGGTACAATTAATTTGTTTTAAACTACGTTACCTTTAAAAACCTTATATCAAACTTTTAAAATTTTAAAAAATTTAATTTTATTTAATTTTTGATCCATACAAAAAACATAATTATTCGGTACCCCTAAATCTAAAATAACAAAATCAGATCTATGTACAAAAAAATTAAACCGAATATAGGGTTGTGTACACCGAAGATTTATATTAAGTTTGAAAATAAACTATACAATTTAAATCGAAGACGTATTTTTTTTACACAGTTGTGAAATTTATCTCGTTACAAACTTTGCTACCCTTTTTGGTTTGTCAAATGCTACACCGTGTTTGTAGTTCTGTAAATGGCTTTGGTATGCTCTTTTTATCCAGATTTGTTATATTTAGAACGCTTAGCCACATTTATGGAAGTTGTACTGCTTAAATTTACAAGACTTTTTCTTAATTATGGCGTGGTTATTAAGACCTCTTAATACTATTCATTTAATTGTTTTATTTTATTTATTTTTTAATTTATTTTATTTGTAAATAAGTAAAAAGTATTTGTCGACTTGACTTTTTAATTTTTGCTAGTATCGGCTATACCACATTAACTAACATACCAGTTCCCGTCCGATCACTTTAAGATAAGCGAGTCGGGCAGGAATAGTACTTGGTTGGATAACACATGGTAAGACCGTGTGTGTGCCGTTGCTTTTTTTTTATGTTTAAAATATTAAATAATTCAAATTAATATAAAAAAATGCTAAGCTAAAGTTTTGGCAAGTCCGTGAAATTTGTACTGTAACAATTTACATTATCTTTTTTATGATCTTCTGATTACTGACATATCTTAAAAGTATTTTTTTTATTGTTTTTTGTCTTTTTTTTTTAATAAAAATAAAATGTTTTTTTTTCCATAAAATTTTCTCTACCAGGAGGGTAAATGCGCTAATATTCAACTACTAGTCGTCGAAACTCGACACGTTCTAGAAAAAGAAAATTGGCGAGAGTTTAGCGATTCCTGCAACTTTGTAAAAAAGGATTTTGTGCCGTTAAAAAATGTTTACTTATCTCCCCCAACAAGCCATGAATACTGCGGCAAGACTTGTTTCCTTTATGATGGTTGCCTTTAAGGTTGCATGCAAGAACTTTTTATAAAGGATAACTTTTAATCGTAAAAGTAATAATCAAAAAGGATTTCATATGACGCCAACTTACGTAGAAACAGCGTGTGCAGTACACAATACAACATACGAGTTTAAATATATTAACCTAATCCGCTGTTTTTAAAGAATATAAACAAATAAACTACCGCTGGTTTCCAACTAGACCGGTAAGTTAATGGTAGTGGTTTTTGACGACAAAAGTGTTATGTTTTATGTTTGAAAAAAAATCAAATGAATTTTAAGTATTGTGGAATAATTTTATTTTTTTCTGCATAAATGGAGCATAATAAGACGTTTGATTATAAAACGTTATTTAGTTTATTATTACAATACACTATACACCATAAATAATATGGTTTGTTTTAAATCGTTAAGCTAAAACTTGGTTTAAATAATAAATATACACTAGTGAAAAAAAATTAAGTATACAGAAAAAACACTTCAACTTTTTGACGGATTTCAAGTAGCTGTATTTTGCTTTAGAATATTCGTATCTAAATGAAAACACAAAAAAAAACGTTTTAAAGCCTAAAGTTTGCTTAAAAATAATCGTACTTAAATTTAAACAAAAAAATTTTTTAAAGCCTAAAGTTTCTTGTTTTGAGATCTTACGTTAAAAAAAATCAAGCAACATGTACTGCGCAATTCTTATGAATACCACAATTTCTTTTTTATTTTTTTATTCTTTTTTGTTATTTACAAACTTTGAAAAAATGTTTTAACTTAATAGCTATATAGATTAAATACCTTGCTTTAATTTGCTTTTTTAAACGTTTTAATACGAGACTTCTGATTAAGATATTAAATTTTCAATTAAGAGATTTCTTGTGTCTTTAATCATCAAGAAACCGCGGATGTCACAAGAAAATTAAGGTGGGTTTTTAAAGCCTAAATAAATTCTTCACAAAAATCAAAAATGTTTTTTTTTATTTGATTTTTTTATATTATTTTTAACGTTAATTTAAAAATTTATTAAAAAGGAGCTTTTTGTGGCTTTTGGGACAATCGGATGCTAAATTAAAAATATCAAGAAAACCAGTAATGTTAAGTGTGCATTTTACAGTTCAGTATGCCTACAAAAATCCTACAAAGTTTCGATTCTTTTTTAAATTGATCGAATTTTTATAAAATATATTTATAGGATCACGATTTTAATTTTAAAGGATGATAATCTTTATCATAATTCAATTTAATTAATAAAAATGCATAAAACAACCTATGTCATTAAGATAAAAAAAAATTAAGGTTTTAAATATTTTTTTGGTTGCGAGAATTTTTAGGCAAAATACGGCCACTTGAAAAACCTCAAAAAATTTTGATTTTTTTCCACTAGTGTTTTTTTACTACTTTAGCTAAATGTGTAAATAATTTTTGATGCTTTGTTATGTGACATTGTTTTATGGTCCAATTCACCTTTTTCAATTTTAGATTTTATCAGTTAAATCAATCCTTTCAGTATAGTATTTCCGAAATTTCATTTTAAATTTTAGGCTAAACAAATATGGAAATCGAATACAAAATAAATTTAAAATCCATATGTGTATGAAGGGGAAAATGATTATACAGATACAGATTGTATATTGGATGTAAGCTACAATAAATTAAATATTTTAAACCCCACATAACTTAAAAAAATTTTATATACATACAGTGTGTCCACGGATGAACTTAACCTTAAAACTTAAAAAAAATACCTTCAAGCTTATTTATTTTATCTTTGGACAATCTACGAGGGTTAAAAGCCTTAATACTAATGAACCGTGGGTGCTTAAGCGAGGTTAAAGGAAGTTTGTTAACACGGGACCTAAATACTTGAAGATTTGGGAGGGAAGGAAAGACCTCTTAATATTTCTAATAAAAGTTATACTTCATAAAATCTTTTGCTTTATATTAGAAACAATAATATTAATAATAATCGCTATATGATGTACAAGGGCGATTCAAACATGTCAAAACATTATTTTAAAAATTAGAAAATACAGTACGTAAGATGATATTGACTTTACAAAAAACAGTTATCTCTTATAAAAAGTTTTGCATATTTCAAAACCTAAAATGCAATTATCAGATATCAAATTGTATCAGCCATGGACGAGGTTTGGCCAAAAGTGTAAATTTACCTAAGAGTAAAATACCCCTATTTTTAATCGGCGGGCGAAAATTCGGCACTGAATGACCATTTATACCTGTTAAGAGAACAGGTACCTGGCAAGAACTAGGAATATTGGGCGCCGCCGTACACTTTGGTTAGTTTTGGTAATGAGGGTCAATTACAGGTAATGAAGGTAGAAAATATGGATTTGGGGGTAGTTAGAAATATTGTTTTTAGTTTCCTATTTCATCTTGAAGTGCTAATACGTACATATATTTTTATAATATTTAAATTTGTGCTATAGTCCAGTCTCGTATTGTTTTTTCTTTAAAATGACACTTTCAAATGAGCCAAACACCTTATTTATAAATGTCCAAGTAGGTAAGTACCTGCATAACGGTGCCGAATTTACCTGTAACATATACCGACCCTAAAATTCTTGGTGCCCAGTTTTCTTGTCGAAATAATATACCTGTTATGTTGGTGCCGAATTTTCCTCCGCCCTTTTAATAATATCGAAAACTGTTACAAAGAAAAGTTGTTTAGAATAAAAAATAACTGTCAAATATGCAAATTTGTTTATTTACAATTTTTTTACAAAGCGTACAAAAATTTAGTTTGTACATTTAATAATTAGATATTTTATGGGAAAATTCTAACAAAACTTTTTAAATCTACTGTTTTTAAAACAAGTACACACTGACATTTTTTTCATTGTTAAAATAAATGACAATAGTTTATTCTGTTTTAATAAATTTTAATAAACAATCGCTGCTTAATATACTAATGAGTCCACATATCCTCCATCTCTGTTTATACAGGTAACCGTTCTAGTACAAAATTCTTTTAAGATATTTTTAACCATATTGGAAATTATTCCACGAACCGATTTTGTTATTATTCTTTCTAAATGGCCAATATCTTAAAAGGGCCTTTGAAGGTATAGCTTTTGCTTTAAATAACCTCACAAGAAAAAATTAAGTGGGGTTAAATCTGGGGACTGCAGAGGCCAAAGAACTTCCGAGAAACGATGAGAAACTCTTCTGTTAAAAATATATTCAATACAGTTACGGACATAGAATATCTGGATTTAAAAAAATAATTTCCTGTACGGCCAGGTCTAAGCTATTCAGAGTGTTTTAGAATAAGATGCTAATTTTTTAGAGTATGAATTCTAAGGTAATTTTAAGTAGAAAAGTTTAAATAAACCTATGCCCTAAAAGATTTATTTTTTTGTGATACAGCGTGGTAAAGTTTTAAAAAACTAAGCTTTGTTACCACTCTGTACCTCAAAAGTTAAGTCATTTAGGACATAGGTCTATATAAACTTTTTTTTCTAAAATAACCTAAGGATTCATACTCTAAAATGTTAGCATCTAATTATAAAACACCCTTTATAACTTAGACCTCGCCATACAGAAAATATTTTTTTAAATCCAGATATCTTAGAAACGGCTGCCTAAATACACATTTGCCAAGTGTACCTACCTTATTAATGTAAAATATGTTAAAGAAAAATATATATATTTTTTTGTTACATACAAAGTGGTTTAAAAAAGTTATAACGTTTTTAATTTGCGCAAAACACCGTAGGTGACGCCCCTAGAAATAACAATGCAATCGACAGAAAATTTGTATTTCTCACCTTCTAAAACCCCTTTAGTCAAATATTGTAAAAGTAGACCTATTATTAACTTTAAAAATGTATAGTTATTGTATTTACATAATCCTAAAATGTATGTAAAAATTTAAATACCTAAGTTTTTGGATTTTTATGCTTATCTTTTACAAAAAAAAAATATTTTTGATAAATTCGGTGAACACTGACCTTTGTATGTCAAAAATACGTTGTAATTTTTTTAATTTAAAGAATTTATATCGATATTTATTACTAAAAGGTACCTTTATTTTTAATCTAAAATTCACTTGTCAAAATATTGCATTTATAAAAGTCGGTAAGCCTTTTGTTCGTTTAAGTACTTTTTAATGGTGTAAAAAATACATAACCATGGTAAATTTTCTCGAAAAATGCAAAAAAAAGGAAAAATGTCAAATCCCATTTTTCGTTAAATCATTATGTACTGTTTATTAAAATTTAATCTTTGATTACTTAAAAACGTAAGATTTCATTTACCATTAATTAACAAAATATATTTATAAATTAAAATATACTACTATAATTAACAACCAAATAGGTTAACAATGGTAATATTTGGTAAGACTTTAAAAATATTTTGAGAAAATTGTAGAATTTTCTTTAAATTATAAGCTTATGTAAAAAAGTGTTATATTACCTATAACTTTGCCCTTTACCTTCTTTTTCATAGAACTTAATAGTTTTGCTGAAAATCCTCCCTCTATACCTTTCCCGAACCTTGATCGCCCGTAATCCATTTTTTCCTTCATTTTTGTTATATTGTCTACCTTTCTCAATGGGTTTTATCCTACTCATTTTTTTCTTCAGCACTGCTCTAAATGCCAGCATATAAACATTTCAGATAGGATGACTAATCGTGCTTGCTTTGTTGTTGCGTTACTGACCGATATACCTTTAAATTTTGCTGAACGTCTATGTTATATCTGGATCCATGACAATTTAACGCGGACCATTGGTCGCGCGGGAAATCGACGCGGCAAATATGGCGCGATTGCAATTTGTCGCAGGGACAATTGGACGCAGTCAAATACGACGCATTTAGAATTTGACTTAGACACAATTGGTAGCAAAAATTAACAAATAAAATAAAACAATGTATTTGTAAAAGATTATACGAATCATTATATTTTGACCGAAATCGGTCGTTTTATCTGTGACTATAACAGAGACACGGATATAGCCTTATTATCTAGCTTACAAATATTTAATTCACTTATTTTAACTTACAAGTATGAAATTAAGAAATTTTTAAATATAAGATTTAACTAACCAGAACTAACCATAATCCACCCAATGTGACAGTTTTACATGACCGTCTTTAGCGCTTTTAACCAATGAAATTACACCCACAAAAAGAAAAGCTAATTCTGGTTAGTTCTGATTATACTTGCTTGTGCTTTTAGTGTAGTCTTACTTCACAGATATGCGTTGATTAACAGTCATGGAGAAAAAATAATAATGTGCATCGGTGAATAGAAGACAGAAAAATAGAGGTTGGGATTTTTAAAAACTTTCGTACCTTTAACGAATTCCCTAGATATACCCGTGGATGTAACCTTGTGTCAAATATTAAATACTTTATAGAATATTTCAACGATATTTCATATTGTTGGCGTCATATTGCGATGCGACGGATTGTCGCATGCGACTCATTGTCTCAAAGTCAAAGTCAAAATATGCTTTATTATCCAAGAAACAAGATTCTTATTAACAAAGGGGTGTAGAAATATACATTAAAGGAAAAAAACATCCAATTCAAACAAATAGACATAAAGACTACATAAAAAAGATAAAAAATATATAAAAAGGTCAATAAATGGTTAAGATGTTAAAATATAAGAAACAAACATTAGAAATGACCAACAACCTAAAATTAAATACAAATGTGAAATGTAACAAAAAAATATAAATCTATAAATTGACAATAATTTAAAAAAGAAACAAACATGCAGATTAACATACATTACAAATTATAAAAATATATACATATAGAGCAACAAGGAACAAAAATGAAGTGTCACAAAACATCACTGTAAAACTCATCCAAACTATAATAAGCTTTACCAATTAATATTTTTTCCCCTTAAAAAGGTGTAGTGAAGGAGAGGCTTTTATTTTATTGGGTAAATGGTTATACATTTTTATGCTTTCATAAATCACAGAATTTTTTGTTAAGGTCCGAGTTGGTATGGGCAGGGATATGTCATGTGTCTGGCAAGGGTTGTAAGACATGTCCCGTGAAACAAAATTGTGCCGGTTTTTATAAATAAGGGTGACAGTCTCCAAAATAAATTAACTGTATAGAATTAGTATTTTCTGGCTTATAAATAGATGTCTGCAAGAATCCGTTGGTCCCACCCTACACAAGTATCTAATAGCTCGCTTCTGCAAAACAAACAGACTGTTAACAAGATAATTGGCGGACATTTCCCAGAAGGTAATCCCGTATCTAAGGTGCGACTCTATAAGCAAGTAGTATACGGTTCTACCCAACGAGGGACCTAGCTCGTTCAGTATAACTTTGAGCGCGTAACAGCCTGAAGTAACCCTCTTCCCGATCGCAACTATATGGGAATCAAACTTTAACTGGTTATCAATAATCAATCCCAAAAATTTATTATTAGGGCTACTATCCACAAAAAAATCGCAAACAACCAACCAGCAAATTTGAGTCACACCAGATTTTAATCTTATTTAAACCGTCCAAAATTGTTTTCTGCAACGTCGCAGAGTCGGTACAGTGCCACAGGACCGTAGTGTCATCTGCAAAAGTGTAAATTGACTTATATTGACTTATATTCAAGGAAGTCAAATCGTTAATAAAGAGCAAAAATAGAATTGGCCCTGAGGCACTCCCCTGTCAATACTTTGACTTTCTGAACCCGTCGATTCCACAAAAATTCGCTGACTGCGTTCACTTAAATATGACTCAAACCATGATAGAGCCACTATTGTTGTACGTTAAATTGACCGCGTCGAATTGTCACGTGTCGAATTGTCGCGACTTATTGACGTGACACCGTTATATCTCCTACTCTAAAGTAATATAAAAAAACATCCACATTTCTCCAGCAAGTATGAATTATTGCAATTGCTATATTCAAAACAAGTATTTTAAAAAACGTTAAATTTGATTAAAAAATTATTTTTGTTAAATCCACAATTAAACTTTGTTAATCGTTAGTAAATACACCGAGGCCGTAGTAGCCGAAATAAACTGATATAATCACGAAATCTAAACTTGTTTTTTTCTCTTCAAATATTTTTGGGTTTCGAATTATAAAAAAAATGTGCATTTTATTGCAAAATGTGTAAATATATTCCTGTAACATTCTCTGGCAATTAGCCCCCAGTCGTATGTAAAAACATGCTATATTTTAAAACATCTGGGGTTTTCAGAATATATTAGTGTTCCTTTTTGCGTTGTAACATAAAACAAAAGCCATGGAAACTAGTTCTAAAACTAAACTTTATGAATAATGTTTTAGATGGTTTTAAGTTCTTTAGTTGTTTCTGTCTAGGGTAATATACTGTTTATTATAAAGAAAATTTAGAATTGCTTTATTGCTTGTGAAAGCTTTTTATTTCTTTAAAAAATATTCGTGGTCTACTAGTAAGTAAAGGTTTAAAATAACTGTTAAAATAAAATAAGATAACAAAATGACTAATTTTTGGTACCACTTAAAATAATTATTACCATATATTTTTTTAAATAAAAATAAACCGTGTGGTTCATTAAGTGTGAAACAAAAGGTAAACTGCTTTATTTGCCATTGAAGTTAAATAAAATATTTTGCTAAACTTAAACTTTTGGGCTATTCGATCGTCGTTGTAGATTTTGTTTCCTTGATGTTTTGCCTGCGCGAGTGGTTGGCATCCTTAGAAGGTTACTAGTAGACTACTGTGTGTGTACAGTAGTACGCAAGTAGTCTACTAGGAACCTTATGGGGATCCCAACCATTCGCGCTGGCGAAACGTCAAGGATACAAAATCTACAAAAATGGCCAAATGGCCCAGAACTTAAGTAATATGAGTTTTATCAAAAAATGTTAAAAGCAAAATTATAGTTAAAAAAACAAAACAAAATATTTTCTTGTAATTTTCGTTGTGTGTGTTTCGTCAAATGCAAAATTTGATAGATTTAAAGACATATAACGGAAAATGCTGCATTTTTCGAGGAAAACCTATAGAAACTTTTAAAGTACCCAATCAGACCTTTCCTAAAAAGTCTCTAGCATGAAAATTGAGTGAGTTATGATAAAAACAAAGTCGGTACCTATTTTTTTTATTAAAAAAATCAATATAAGCAACTCCTTAACTAACCACTAATGAAAAATAGCCTACACACCCTTTTGCAATTCTCTATATACATACAGTGAGGATAATAAAGGTCCTCCCCCTTTATCTTTTAATTGGGATTCGATAAAAGGTTGTCACTTAAACAACTTTTTGGCAAATTATTTCGGTCACGTGGACTAGTGCCAAAGGGGCACTATCAACTTTTTTTTAAAACAAGAAAGGGAGGTCGTGTAGCACCTTTTTTTAAAGGCCTTTTGATTCCCTAGTCATAACAGTTTTATTTTTAGAAATCGGCCGATTTGTTGAAGCGTTTGAAGTTTACCTTCAATTTGTACAAACAGTTTGGTTTTTAAAGTTCTCTCTCTCATAACAGGACAGAACGGTCGGATAAAATTTTGATGAAAGAGTAATACTTTAACTACATTTTTAATAAAAATATCACGTGGCGTAGTGTCAAGAGGGCACCAGCAACTTTTTTTTGAATAAAAAGCGGGGTCATGTAGCACTTTCTAAGGCCCTTTAATTCTTTACTTAACGCCAGTTTGTTTTTTAAAATCAACCCAGTGTTCCAGACTTACAGACCAATTCCATTAAGACCCCATTGTTTTTGCACTATTTATGCCAAATTTCACACGGTTATATCTCTGGAACGGCTAGACCAATTTTTAAAAACAGAAGAGTGTTAAGTAAAGAATCCTTTAAAACAAGGTGCCACATGACCGTCTTTTAATTTGAAAAAAGTTTGCTAGTGCTCCCTTGGCACGTTCTCGATATCTTGTCCCATTCAAAGGATGGGGGAAGGAATTTTAATCTTCTTACCGTATTTTGTTAATACGTTCAAGAAGTCTGACCAATTTAAAATGCCCAATTTAAAAAATATATATACTTTGGGCACAATGAATTGAGAAAAATACCTCAAACAAAAATATATTACATATTGGTTTAAAAAGTCAAAAACTAGGTACTACTATAAAAAAATAATATTTTTTTGGTTTAAAAATTTAGTAACCGTAGTTACTAACTAGGTATTTATTATCAATATAGAGGTCCCAAAGTATAGGGCTAAAAGTGAGAAACTACTTTTCACAATTTCATATTTTTCAACCATTTTTTTAATAACTACAAAATTAAAAGAGCTTAAAAAATGATAAGGGACTAAACTGTAGCTTTTTTATATGACTTAAATCTCTCTGTGCAAAAATTTTCTGAACAGTGAATATTTGGCAAGATATAATTGTTTAAAAAGTTTATTTACGAAGGAGCACCACCTCCTTCGGTTAAAATTTTAAGAAATTTTATTTGTTTTCTTTAACCATTGTTTATAAAAAAATTACTTTTCTTGAGAATAGGTTATTAATTTCAGAATGACAACTTTTTACGACGTTTAGCACATTTTATTGTGCTTTTTTAAGCCTTGGAGTTGTAATACCTTGTAATCACTAAAAGAATTTTAAAAATTTAAATTGATTGAAAAAGCACAATAAAATATGCGAAACGTCGGAAAAAAGTTGTTATTTATAAATTGATATTATATATAAAATAAAAATATACGCGTAAATATTATCCAAAGGTGAGCATACCAAACATTAAACGTTACACACATACACATACACACATGGAACACATTCTTAAAGCGAGCAACCCCACGCTTGACCAAACCCAATTCCGTCATGCGAAAATAATCTTGTTCAGTGTATTTAAATGCGGTAGCTTTAGGAATTAGGTTTGGTTTACACCTAAAACGGACAGAGATGGTACAGCTCGAAACGTTGTGTAAATAAACTAATAAATACAATAAAAATCCGAAATTCTTTTACTAAAGACAGTTATAGTTTCATTGAACTATAATTGTCTTTGTCAATATTGTTTGTTGCAACATTCAATGTCTAACAGTGCCCGAACTTTTTACACTAATGACACTACTTTTTTAGGTTAATCTGTTTTTGTTTCTTTTACTTTAGCTAAAACCTTTTTATCTTTTTGATCAGATGTGGAATGTAGGTCTTTCTCATAAGCGCAGCTAATTAATTTAGTTATAAATGATTTTCTCTCTTTGAAACATTAACATCCAATTGAATATAGTTGTTTCACAATTTTTTTAACTAAGAGGCATGTATGACTACATCATTGATGACGCTGATTATCATTACGAACAGAAAAAGTCCTATACATTTTTTGATATCATCACTCTATTGCGGGATTTACACAGGTCGATTTTAGCCGTGCGATTAGGCCGCAAAGCTAAAACTGCCTGTGTAAATACAGGTTGCGACTTTGATCGAACGTTTAAATGGATTTGGCTTTACGGCTAGTTTAACATAAACGATAATTACGAAAGTGGATGCTGTCAAATTTTGACATTTGTTATATTAACATATTCACAAAAGAAAAAAATTTTTTTAAATTTTGCATACCGCTGTTTGTGTTGTCATTTAGGGGTGTTTTCAATAAATAAATAAACATTTTTAAGTAATAGAAATACTTCTTAGTAATTCTTATAGTCATTTTGGTTCAAATTTAATTTACCGCAAATACTTACAACTAAAAGTTTTGAAAAAATCGTCGGCGCCTTATATTAGTTTAGAAATAGTTCTTTTGTATAGCCATCCGGTATATCCAACATAAAAATATCAAGGACAATAAAATTATTTTGTCGTCAAGCAGGACCTTTTTGGAACAGGCACATTTTTTTGTAATGATAATAATTATAAAGTTTTTATTTGGTAATAACTTCCGAAAACACGTTGTATACATACATAAAAACCTACATATACAGGGTGTCCAGTAACTGAACCGACAAACTAAAAGGTGTGATTCTACAATGAAAAATAAGAAAAATACTTCATATAAACCTAGGTCCTAAACATCTAATAGTTTTTAAACCAAATGGTGTTAAAAATTAAACAAAATATATCGTTTTTTTTAATATAACTTTTATACCAATATTTATAAAAACAATTATACTCGTCTCCTATGCATTAAAAGACAAACACAAGAACAAAAATAAATTTTTACTAGTGTCGTCAATAGTTGGTTCGGGTTAAACATTTTTTAAGAAAAAAATAGTACGCCACTGTATTTTTTAAAATAAAAATCTTTTTTGAACCTCTGTTTAGTTTAGAACAAATTTAATTTTCTGACTTTTGTCGTTTGATGGACGGTTTTTCCATTAAATAATAAAAACCATTTTTTAGCATGGTCATTTTCTATTGCTAATACACGGATGCGCAAAAACCGGAATAAAATTAATATATTTTGAACCAGTAACTTAGGAAAACACGCTGAAACCCGTAAATTGATTTTAAGTTGTACGCATTTTTTGGCAATAAAAAGAAATATTTTTTTCAACACCTTAGCTGCAACCCTTCCCGCCTTTTTTTTAATGCTAACCTATGTCGTGTATGGCATTGAAAGCTCGTAAAAAATGGAATCTGTCCATACCTCTCTTTTAACGTTATGTCGATTACCAAGAAATGATAAAAAAACTTATTTTAAAACAAAAAAGTTAGAAATACCTAGTCAGTGCTATCTACGGGTGAATTAACGTAACAGATGCTGAAAATGCACTCCATCCTCTACTTGGAAGGCTCCTAGGCATATAGGTAAATTGGAAATCCAAATAGCCATCAGCCGGTATGTTATGTGCTTTCACCTAATTCTGTTTTTAAGATCTTTAATATTAGCCGGCTTATTTTGATAAACCTTGTCTTTCAGATATCCCCAAAAAATAAATAATCTAATGTCGTTAAGTCTGGGGATCGTGGTTGCCATTCAATTGTACCACGTCGTCCAATCCAACGTCCTGTAAATATTTCATCGAGATATTCTCTGACGTTAATACCAAAATGTGGAGGACCGCCGTCTTGTTGAAACCAAAGTGTTTTAGTGGGGATATCTGGATTTGCTTCATTGGGAAACATAACAGCTTAAGCAGGCGCTAATTCAAAGCATAAAAAGTCAAAGTAGCGTGCAGCTGTAAGGTTTCCCTTAAAAAGTATGGCCCTAATATACATTTACTTTCTGAGGATTCTGCGTATGAGCTTCGCATTCCAGTGTGGGTTTTCCTGACTCCAGAATCGATAATTGTCCGTGTTAACTACTCCATTTAAATAAAAAGTAGCTTCGTCTGAAAAGAGTATGTTTAGTGGAAACCCATTATTCTAATCACATCGCGTTATTCTCAATGTCCAATTTTTGATCTTTGTTTAAAACATGTGGCCGGCCACTTCTGAGCAAGTCCTTCACTGTACCATGTTCTTTAAATTTGTGTAAAATCTTACTCACAGTAGCCTGTAAAATTTGATTTTCCTGATATTTTGCATGAAATAAAGTGCACACTTCACTTTGACTCCTTATTCTATCCCCACATCCCAACAATATCAAAACTTCGATACGCTGCCTCCCTGACAACACCATTTTTGTTTAGCAAATCAAAAAAGAACACTTTAAAGGTACACAATAAATACACTAAACAGATTTCAATTTTACCCAGAAATTTCACAATTTTAAAACTGAAAAAATCTTATCAGGGCATTAAATTTGGTACAAAAATGCAACAACCTTCTCTTCTTTTTGAAGTACAGTTAACAATTGCTTGGAATATAACTAATTTTATGTGTAATTTTTTCTGAAAAAATAAATTCCAAAGAATGTTGATGCTAGATTACGTTATCAGTTTTACAAATAAATCAATAAAAATGGTTGTGGTGCCTGCCCAGGTTGATCTGTTCTTAAAATTTGTAAACTTTTAGAAACTAGGTACTGGTGATCCTTAGCAATTGTTGAGCAGTGTACGTCATCAGCTAATGCCACTTTATTTGTTTATTTGCAACGTTAATTCACCTGTAGATAGCACTAAGTAGGTATTTCTAACTTTTTTGTTTTTAAAAGAGTTTTTCTTATTTCCTAGTAACCACATAAGTTAAAAAAAAAGGGTATGTTCAGATTCCATTTTTTACGAGTTTTCAATTAGCCCATACATACATAGGTTTACATTAAAAACAAAAGTTGTGGAGGGTTGCAGCTAAGGGGTTGAAAAAAAACTCCATTTTATTGCCAAAAAATGCGTACAATTTAAAATCAATTAACTTTCCCAAGTTATGGTTAAAAAGATATAAATTTTATTTCGGACTTTTGCGCATCCCTGTATTAAATTTTACAGTAAAAAGAACCTCTGTTATTTTTATTCTTTAATTATATAGGCATTTGACCATGCTAAGAAATGGTTTTTATTTTTTTATGGAATAACCGTCCATCAAACGAAAAAAGCCAAAAGATCAAATTTGTTCTAAACTAAACGGGGTTTCCAAAAATATAGTTTTTTTTTAGAAAAATGCAGTGGCGTATTATTTTTTTCTTAAAAATCCCTACCCTTAACCCCTCACGGACGACACTGGTAAAAATTTATTTTTTTCTGGTATCTCAAAAATGTCTTTTGATGCATAGGAAACGTCTTTAATTTTTTTAAATATCTTAATTGGTGTAAAAGCTATAATAAAAACGATAATTTTTTAAAATTTTTAACACCCCGTAGTTAAAAACTAAGACGTTTAGGGCATATGTGCATTTAAAGTTTATTTCCCATTTTTCATTGTAGAATCACCCTTTAAAGTTTGTCTGTTAAGTCACTGGACACCCTGTATATGTACCGAATATCAAGTAATTTTGCACCCCTTTTTTACATTTTTATCTTTATTTTTTATCATACAAAACAAAGAAAAATATGAGTTTATTGAGTTACTTTTATGGTTTCCGATCAGTATCAAATTTTTATTATTTATTTTTATTTTAAAACATACAGACAAAAAGTGTGGGTTTAAAAAAAGACCCAGTATATTGTATTGCCATTTACGGTATGAGATTATTTATTATGGTGGGGGTTAATAGGGGTTTTGCTTCAAAAGTACGCAGCTCGGATGAGTGGCTTAAAGCATAGATAAACATGTCGCGATTCTTTAGAACATACATTTTTAAACTTTTTATTCATTGCATTTGTCAATATTATAATTTTCTTAATGACAAAAAACCTCCAAAAACGTCAATAAAAATTAAATTCAATAAAAAAACTCAAAAAAACGTAAGTTAACACTAATAATTTTTAATTTATTTATTTATTTTTTTATTTTCAGAATACCACAGTGGAGAGTCAAAGCATATATCGAAAAGGAACCATGGTAAAAAAGATGTTGAAGAAAACAACACCGCCACCAAAAATGATTTTTCCGATGTAGTCCATAAAAACCAACAGATTTAGCAAATAATTTTGAAATAGTTAAGGAATAGTGTTCTGATTAAATAAAAACTTAAAAATATCCATTTAAAACATATTAAAAACACAGGTCCACATAATAAAAAAAGTGGTCTGTGCTTGGTACTGAACAAAGATTTTCACTTGTAATACCATTAGTGCTAAATTTATTTCCGGAAATTTTTTACGGCCACGAATATTTTAAATATTTTAAGAACTTTCTTAAAATATTCGTGGACGAGAAAAATTTAAGCACATGTGGTATTCGGTAAGAACATGTCTGACCAAGGTTGTTTTTAATAATATTCTTTTAAATTTAATGTTTGTAACTTTGACACAAGCTTTAAAATTTTACCATAAAGTAAATATTTTTCATTTAACCAATTGTAGTTGCAAATATATGTAATTTTAGAGCTTATTTTTGTTTAATCTGTTATATTATAAATCACTTATACACTACAGTTGGTACTTGCTTTCGTTCGCTCTTCACTTATGTCTATTACTTCAGTCCTATAATATTATTTTACTAACTGTAGTTGTATAAAATTGTCATTTAGGAACTTAAAACCTTATATAATTTTATATTGTGTTACGTCTGAAATACTACAACTGGTACAAAATAATTTTTCTTTTAATTATGTATGTAAATGACAGACATGACGTTAAAACAAATTCAATGATTAGTAAAAAATTCCACTATAATTTGCTTTAGGGTACCCCGGGCAGAAGAAAAAAATTTCGATAAATACTTGTGTTGTCGTGGTAATGCAACCAAAACTACACATTTGATTAGTCAAAAAACAGTGGTGTGGAATTTTCTGACATATTTTTGCCGCTTAATACAAATCTGAAGTCAAACCTGCAAAAAACCGGGGGCCAACTAGGCATTTTTTTATTAAAAGGAGGTTATGTAGCACTTTATTTTAAAGGCCCCTTGATACTCTATTAACAACACTTGTTTTTAAAAATAAGCCCAGCCGTTCGAGACTTACAACCATTTTAAATTTGGCTGAAATATACAAACAGTGCGGTTTTATTGGTATTGGCTTGTAAGTCTAAAACGGCTGGGCCGATTTTCAAAAACAAAGTGGCGTTCAATGGAATATCAAAGGGCTTTTAAAATAAGGTGCTACATAACCCCTCCTTTGATAAAAAAATGCTAGTGCCCCCTTTGCCCCCGCAAATCGTTTTTGCAATTTGACCTCTAGGTATGAGTTCAGATTCGTGTTCAGCGGCAAAAATATGTCAGAAAATGTTTGTTCAATATCTAGCATTTAAGGGTCACTCCCTAAATTTTTAGCTTATAACCTAAAAAAAAATATATTCAATGTATGTGCCGAAATCATGTTGCTTTTCCCATTAACAAAGGATTTTTGAAATTTTTTATTTTATTTTTTTTTTCAGACACAAATAAAAAAAAACGACTTATTGCGAGTTATTTAGCGTAAAACGTCGAGCTAAGATTGAGTTGTGGCCTTTCTTGGGAATTTAATAGTAAACCGGCATTTTTAAAATAAAACACTTTGTATATTACCATAGAGTAAGGAAATTATAAGAGTTATCATGGAATAGCCGATTTAAGGACAGGTCATGCGAAAACTCCCAATATAATTTTATTCGTTTCTCGTTGAAATACCGCCAGTTAGTCATTTCAGTAAGCTTACGTGTCTCCCCACCGCTGATGTTACACGAGGCGAGGCTTCGACCGACGCATTTAAAGTGTAAACTGGAAAAATGACAAGCCTGCCGCCAAGCCTGCCGCAAAAGCGGTACGAAAATTTTAGCATGCCATGGTTTCTCTTATCCGTAGGTATGTTACTTTATGATATTACATAACCATTAAATAGATATTTTAAAGAACTTTAAGAAAATACCACATGTGATATGTCTATCTCTTATAGTTTTGGAAATATGGCCATTCAAATCTAAAAAATAGTAAAAATAGTGTCTATTTTATCTTCGGCACTAAAGTTAGTGCTTATAGCCTAGAGCTAAAGATATAATAAAAATTTAACACAATTTTCAGATTTGGATGGCCATATTTTTAAACTATAGGAGATAGACATATTATTTTAAAGCTCTTTAAAATGTCTATATAATGAAGATGCAATATACAGAGTGTTTTATTTAAAGAATGTCGGTTTACTAATAAATTCCGGAGGATGGCCACAACTCAATCTTATCTCAACGTTTGACGTTAAATAACTCTTAAGGGAGTGGCTTAATAGAAAATTCGTGAAAAAAATTCAGAATATGCAATAAGTAGATTTTTCCATCTATTTTTGTCTGAGAAAAAAGAAGAAAAGAGTCCAAAATCCCATGTTATTTAAATGGGAAAAGCAACATGATTTCGGTAGGGTTAAAATCAGGAATTAAGAGCATTTTCACATTGGATATTTTTTTGGTATAAACTAAAAGTTTAGGGGCGATTGATAAAAAAATCGATTTGGGAAACAGCGAACACCCTACTAGCATATACCACTTTTTTTTTTTTATTTTGTGGGCCTGTGAAATCTACTAATTGTACAGCAACTGTCATAGAATTATGTAAAAATAATAATTTTTGTTTAGGATTTCTTTTCCTACTATATTATTATTTAAAAAATATGTAGCTGTTGTCCATTATTAAATGGTAATAAGTATATTAGATGTATGTTCCGTTATGGTAAAGACTAAATATAACATAAATGTTTAATTAGGAAAAAAAAGGAATTTTTATCGTCGTTTACGAATTAAGGTCTGCTAACACGGTTCTACTTGAGCTTAATTATTCTTATGTTAATGAAAATATTAGGTTTAGCAATAATAAAACTTCCTATATGAATAACTGCGCTTGGATGTTTTATAGGTATAGGTATATGAGTTAAATAAGATTGGTATTTGGTATCACCCTTTTGTAATTTCACCATATAGGTATTTAGTTGTATTAGTCATCGCCTTCTAAATGCTTTAATTGTGTTAACGTTTTATACAATTCGAAGCATCTAGAAGAGAACGGCACCTATTTTAAATCAGTTTTTTTATATGGGGGAAACTCCTAACGGGACCATACGCTTACATTTTACTGTACTTTTAAATATACTAAAAATAAACAACAGTAAACTAACTTTGCAATAAAAACTAAAAGTGAACATAAACACATACATGCATACTTACATTTATACATACACCGGGTATATTTGGGACCTGGGCTATATCATGTACATTAGGGTGAATCAAACAATTTTTTTCAATTTTTTTTTGAAAGTCTTCAAAATATGCCTATGGATGTACGAAAACTTACGTTAAAATCTGAACTATTTATCTTTTTATCTTTAGGTTCCTCATTGGCTCTGAAATTTGCCATATATCTTAATATTATTGATTTTTTCGAGTAAATTAAAAAATCTAATAATACATATTTTACATAATGCTTACAGCGTTATGTAAAATATGTTTGTAATGATGGTACGAAAATGTTTTTTTTTAATATTCTTTAATTTCTATGCCTATTGCCAACGTTTACGGCGGTACTGGCGATAACTTGCGTTATTAGAGGATATTAGAATGGTGTCTAAAACCAATTGATTTTACCCAATATATAAAATGCAGGTCAGGATAGCTAGAGTGAATCAACGCAAAGCTTGCTTGGTAAAATGCAGATGCTAGAAGTATTCTTTGAAAGTTGAAAATATAACACCAATAATTGCAATATAGGTATAAAAATACATTAGGGAAAAACATATAACTGGTCTGGGTTAAATCAATGGAATTTTTTTACAGTTATCTAGTTTTGCCATATATTATTATCATTTTTAGTTTTTCAGGAAATGGAAAGTTTACTAAAATGGAATAGAAAAAACCTTTATCTTTAGAGAGATTAAAGTTTCTAACCAGAACTAATCACTAAAACTATTTCTAGTATCTGCATTTAGCTGTTACAGTTGTGCAAGCCTTGCGTTGAAACACTAAAGCTTTTCTAAACTGCATTTAATTTATTGTTTATAATAAATTATTGTTTCTACTAATACTATTCTAATATCCTCTAATAACGTTTCCCAATGCCACTACTACCAGCACGCTATATTTAGTCGGAAATTGGCCATAGGCGGGCAGTTTTTAAATGGTTAAAGAAACCTTTAGACATACAAATTAAGTAATATTTTTAACATTTTTTAACATCATTAATAACATAATATGCTTTACGAATTATGTAAATCATGTATTCTTAGATTTTTTAATTTACTCAAAAAAAAATCAATAAAACTAGGATATTTAGCAAATTTCAGAGCCAATGAGGAACCTGTAGATAAAAAGATTAAGAGTTCAGATTTTAACACGAGTTTTTGTACATCCAGATGCACATTTTAAAGAGTGTCCGAAAGCGATAAAAAAATATTTTTTGTTCCATGTGCATTATTTTACATATTTGGTTGTTTTCTGATGCATCCGGTTGTGCTCAAAGATACCTTACTTTTTTTATTTTAAATGAGGCACCTGATATATTTTTACTTATTTGAAATGAAAAATACCATGTATATTTGCTATTTTTGACATGTCACCTTAAAAGAGTTTTTAATTTTTAATTTAATGAGCCATAAATTGGATAAATTGACAAATTTAAGACCAGGAAGTCAAAAACTAAAGTCTTTTGTTTTTTTCAGCCCCTCATACAGCTGTCTGAAATGTTTTAATGATTGTATCCATAGTCTTAAATAATTTTTTTAAGGATCGAGAAAGGTTTACTATAATAGGTAAAAAGAGTATTTTTTACTAATATCCTAAAACTTAAAGAAACAGAAAAATCTGATTGCACAATCTCAATCTCAATTTTGGAAACACATATTCAGTGGTTATTGGATATGGTGTATTACAAGTAAATCATGGCTAACTTGAATTGTTTTGGAGATACAGAGTCTTTTAAATTTTTTTTATTTGGACAGGCACTTGCAAATCGCTTGAAAATAAGTGTACGCCAAATTCTACCTAAATATCCCTAAAACTTTTTATTCACATTTTCTAATATTAAGCCAGTTACAAAGTGACAAATTGACAACATTTGAAAAACACTCTGTATCTTTAAAACGAATTGAGTAAGCCATTATTTACTTTTAACACTGAACTTGTTTTAAAAATTAAAACCGAGATTGTGCAATATGGTTTATTCTATCTCTTTTAGTTTTTGCTACACCCTGCAAGGTCAACGAAAATGCGCCACCCTTTACATCAACAAGTCAAACAAGAAACTAACAAATTCATATTACTAACAATTTACAATTTAAAATGTATTTAAAACATATTTACAAAAGTTTTCTTCATTTTCCCTAAAAACAGAATAATCTGCTTGTTTATAGTATTAGTTAATTTAGATTTTTGTAAAATATTTTCCATTAAAATATGGACGGGTGGTATTAAATTGTTAGTAAAAAAAAACACTTTTTACCTGTTGAAGTGAGCCACCCGCAATTTACTTGAAAAATTTGATTTAAAACCATAAATAGGATGTTGCAAACTTTTAAAGAGTCTGTAGAGGTTATAAAAAGAAAAGAGTGTTATCTTTTACCGTTTCCGAAATCCTAATAAAGAACATCAAATTTGTAATAGTCTGTATAGGAAATACAAGTAGAATTTTCTTATAAATCTAAAATTAAAGTTGTTTATCTTAACGCTTTTTAAAGACACCCTGTATAATTGTTTTGAGTGCAAAATATTGCGCAATTTAACAAAAAGCCCAAAGCGTTTCGTCATTTTTTTTCTAAAAGGTCTACCAGAGGCAAAACCTTTAGATATTATAAAGCAGGCTTTTTAAATGATATACGTAAACCATGTTGTATTTCATAAATGCGCACACTAACTTGATAAGTAATTTTATTAATTTTTTCTAGTATTTCTAGTAAAAGTATGTTTTTGTAAATATCAAGATGTAAATTAATTTACCCATTAATTACTAAATAATAAAACACGATGTATTAATCAAAAGTCATTTTTTGTATGTTAAAAGTATAATTTTAACAGATTAAGGTTAATATTAAAATTGATTGGATGTGAAAAAAGTATAAAAGTAAAGAAAAGAAAAATAAATTTTGTTTCGACGCTTTATTATTTCTTAAAATTATGTTTAGTCTGTTCAAAATTATTATACTACACAGAAAAAATTGGGTAATTAAAAAAAGCTTCGGATGCCGCTTAGTTTTCATCGGAAATATTCATATGCGATGAGACAAAAGTGTCTTCTGTGGTTTTGTCCCAAAATTTTCACTGTGCGCCCCTTGTAGACTGCGATTTAGCAGTAAAGAAGTCGCGGGGTCATCAGTTCTGTCTCACTTTGAAATTATTTCCCTTTTTGTTACTCGCACACTATTGCGATTAGAAACAAATAGTTGATTGTCGCCTTTATTTGTATGACCCAAGTCGCTTCTTTACTGCTGAATCGCAGTATAAAGCCCTCTTAAAAGAAATCAGAGGTGTTAGTTAAAAAACCACAACGTTAAAAACTATGCAAATATTTTTCAGATAAAAAAATATTTTAAATAAATCATGCAAGAACTATAAACTACTTATCCGGTCACCAACAAGAGGCATTTTATAAAATTCTCCGGTTTAATAAATAATACATTTTTTAGAATATACAGTGACTCAAAGCCAAAAAGTGATTTAAGTAGCCAACTGATATCCAAATATTTCTTTTTAATAAACTTTATGTAGTAGAAATAGTTACATGTTAGTTAAAAACAAATATCTATATTTTAGCAATAAAATATAAAACAAGAAAAATACGCTACTTTATTATTAGTTGAGCATTATCTGATCCCACAGCTAAAACGATGTATAGGGTATTTCAATAAGAGCGATGGTATTTTAAATGGAAATTTCTCGGTTTTTAATTTATATATTTTTAATTTCTAGGTGTTACTATATTTAGTATAGTATGCAGTGTAATAATGCAGCGTCTGACATCGTGATCGATTGGAAGTAATAAAAATATTACCAAAGTTGTAGCTCATTTGTGGCCACTCAACGTTTATTTACTCGAAAATTGGGTTGCCATTATCGGAACTCTGCGCAGGGTATCCGCTGCACTGTGGAAAAGTTTGTAGATGAGTTTTGACGTAAAGTTAACTCACATTTAAGCTCTCCCACAGTGCGGCGGATAACTTGCGCGGAGTAGCGATTATGGAAACCCAATTTTCGAGTAAATAAACGTTGAGTGGCCTCAAATTAGCCACCACTTTGGTAATATTTTTTATTACTTTCAACCGATTAAGAGGAGTCAGACGCTGCATCTTTAAACTGCATACTGTACTAAGTATATAGTTAGGGATCCCTGGACCATTTTTCCAAGTCATTACTAACAAACTTATTTTTTGTAAGTAGCTTTATTTGGACGAGACTCTTCCAACAACAATTTTCGTTGGTGGTAGCTTACAGGGGTAGCAAGGTTAAAACATGTTGACTTAACGAGCTTAAAAAATGTATGACTAACAGCGTTATTCGCTGTTAATTCTGAAGATAATAATCTAAATAAACCGAATAATTATTTTTCTTTAAAATTAAAGGTTTCATTTAAAGGGGCCTCCACCACCAACATGTATGATTAACGATGTCATAAAAAGTGATGATTTTTTCTCTGTTGAATAATTAATATTTATATGATTAAAACACCCACATTGTCCTACAAATTGCGTGGTATGTAATCCTTGTCCTACGCTCAAAAGATGTAGTACTTATACTTCATAAAAAAATAATTACTAACAAGCTAAATCTTCGTGATTAGCTTTGTATAAATGAGACGCCCAACTTTTTTCCTTAGAACCATTTTCGTTAGTGGTAGCAAGGATGAAACATGTGGATTTGACAAATATAAAAATGTATTACTTACCATCTGATTTTTTTTCATTGGTTAGTTAATATTTATTTAATTTAACACCTACATTTTCCTACAAATTGCGTGGTACGTTATCCAATTCCTGCATTTCCACAATTATATGTAATTAAAAGGTAACTTTTACACCTTTCTTACCTGAATTTTAAGAATACCTAACAAAAAAAATGTAACAAAATATAATTAAAAATATTTGACAATTTTTGACGTTGATTATATCGAATATTATAACCAGGTAAATTACGTAAAAAATATGAATAACAAATTGTAGTCAGAAAATAAACAGTTTTGGTAATTAATGAGAAATTTCAGATAAATTATGCTTATTTAATTTTAAGAATATTAGAAAATAGAGGTATTTAAATTTTAAGACATGATTTTACTTTATGCTGCGTTTTAAATAGAAATCGAAAATACAAATCCTGTCGGACTAGCACAACATACCCGTTTTTTGTAGGGCATTACTTTATTTAGACAAAATAAACTAACACGTGATATCTTTGCCTTACAGTTACTAATATTTTTTTTTGTGGTATTGACAACTTTTGAGCGTAGGACTAGGATTACGTACCACGCAATTTGTAGGACAATATGGGTGATAAAGTATATAAATATCAATTACCCAACAGAAAAAAATCAGCTGATAAGTAGTAACTTTTTATGACATCGTTAATCATACATGTTGGTGGTGGAGGACTCTTTGAATGAAAACTTTAATTTTGTAGGACAAATATTTTTTGGTTTATTTAGATTATTATCTTGAAAAGTACCAACGAAGTACGCTGTTAGTAAAAAAAAATTATACTCGTCAAATCAACATGTTTTAACCTTGCTACCCCTGTAAGCTACCACCAACGAAAATTGTTGTAAGGAACAAAGTTGGGCGTCTCGACAAAATAAAGCCACTCACAGCAGATGACATTCAGTCCCAAAGTATAACATCTCCTGAAATGAGTCGTTTATAGGGTCTAATAACGAAGAACAGTAGTTGGACTTTTAAAACTTTTATAATCAGTTATAATATATTACAAATCTGTAGACTATTAACATGAATCTTAGATTAGGAGAGCCACCAACCGACTGACTCCTTGTCACATAACCAGACTAAAACCTTTTTGTCACCACAACAATCACCAACCTGTCTCTGTGCTGTACAGTGTCTTTAAAAGAATCGCATTTTTAGTTTTGTGATCTACTACACTCCTCGGCTTTACAGTGTTTTCAATATTTTTGCTCTTTGTTGGGCTTTCTTCAGACATTTATTATTTTGTCCGATCAAAATGAGTTTATTTTTGTTTTATCTGCAAAAATTACTGATTTCTTAAACTTCATATTTCTATGAAGGTGTTTACGGGCAAATTGCAGTCTCAAAACTTAATTTTTTGGCTGATAAATGGTTTGTTTTTTAAATTATATACGTAGTAATGTATATTATTTTTGCAAAACTCCTGAATAGTCTCCGAAAGGCACACTATTCTTAGGGTTATTTTGCTTTTGCCTTACAATTCATCGTTCTTCACGTTCATAAAAAATGTTATTGTAAGCTGTTGTTTGATTCATTTTCTTGACTACATTATTTTATAATATGCTGCACAGTAAACGCAGATTCATTAACCATTTTACCAATAGTTTTTTGACTGTTACCATTCATAAGTAATTATTTAATTTCGCACTTTAATTATAGTATGATGACTTATTATTACTTACGCCAACAACAAAAAATAGTAAAAAATCTTTAACTCCCAAATAAAAATAACTGCAACGTTATGCTGTCCAGCAGCGCCTACTTTAGTTATTATTTATTATTTAATTTGGCAGCTTATTATTTACTTACTGTAGATGCATCGTTTTAGCTGTGACATCCAATAATTTGTTACTAGTTGGCACTTAAATTACTTTTAACGTACCTGCATCATTTTGGCTCTGAGTCACTGTATAAACATACATACATTAGACCTAATAAAATCTATTAGGCAAATTCACACGTGAACGGTTTCATTGGGTTCTATTCGTTTTGGTTCTTTTTCTGTTGTACCCTGAAAAATAAACAAACCTTTTCACACATAGATTGTTCTTACACGGTCAATATTTGATTTTGTGTTTTCTCCTTAATACAAGCTTCAGCCTCATCTCACCAAGAGAATATGAGTTGTTGCAAATACTTGAATTAATGGGAAGCACTCCGCCATTGCTTTACGTCTGAAGTTTTTTTACCATTTTCCCGATGCTTAGGCAGCGGCATAGAGGCTGGAGCAGTATTTTGTGCATTTGGCTGGCAAAGTATATATTGATTAGGAATCATAGCGATACTGTTGTCATATAAAGAAGCCATTTGTGGAGTACTAGATAAGCAGTCATTATAATATATCGGATGAAAAATAAAAAAGTGCTTTATATTCTTTCTGCATCTTTAATTTATTCTTCCATTTACAAGTTTTGACTTACAGCATTGGTTTGGATTGCACTGCAGACATTAGTTTACCCGGATCTAAATCCGGTTTACTGCTAATATTGTAAAAAAAAAAATTGGGATAACAAATTTACAAGATAGAAATAAATGGGAACTTCTTATACAAGGATAACGTTCTAGATTTTAGCTCGAGGTTGTGTTCTCTCCTGATGCGGTGACAATAAACCGAGAGCTAAAATCTAAAATTTTTCCGTGTATAATTCACTATTTTTTTGTGGTGGGAAAATCGACAAATTAATTTTGAAAACACATAATTATTATTACAATATACAGTGTGTCCAAGATAAGGATCCTAAGCATGGAAATCTCAGTACTTGTTGAAGATACAGCTTAGGTTAAATTAGGAAAAGTTGTGTTTTTTAAAGCTTATTTACATGCCGTTTAGAAACTTAAAAAATTTGCATGGCCTGCTGAGATATTTGGCAAAATCGGAAATTTGACAATATCAATTTTATTTTTTCTGACTTTATTTGAAGAGATATGAAAAAACTAATAACACTTTTTCTTGGCACTTTTTAGTTACTACATGATGGTATTTTTAGATTTTATATCCGACGTTTCGTTTTCAAGAAACCATCATAAACTTTATTTTTGTATTTTAGTTAAAGAAAAAAATTATTTTTGTTTCTATTTTTTAAAGGCATTTTTAAGTAGGCCTTGCAAACAAATGCTTTGACGTTAATACCTGTTACCGAGTCTGTAACATAATTTAATCTCATGATAAAACAGTAATTATCGTTATTACCCTATTTGTCAAGTGGTTGTTTTGGCCACCCGGCATATTCGACCATAATAACACAATAAATATTAACTATTCACCAATAAACAATAATAAAGACAACAGTAACAATAAGAACAATTGCTCTAAAAACAACTACTCGACAAACAGGGTAATAACGACAATTACTATTTTATCATGATATTAAATTATGTTACAGACACGGTAACAGGTATTATCGTCAAAACATTTGTTTGCAAGGCTTAATTAAAAATAACTTTAAAAAAATTGAAAAAATGCAACTTTCTCTTAACTAAAATTTAAAATATGACATATGATAGATCGTTGAATTTGTAATAAAAAATGGGGTCAGATACAGGGTGTACTTTTTTTTCGAGCCATTTAAAAAATAAAGTTGATAATGGTTTCTTGAAAACGAAACGTCGGATATAAAATCTAAAAATACCATCATGTAGTAGCTGAAAAGTGCCAATGAAAAAGTGTTATTAGTTTTTTATATCTCTTCAAATAAAGTCAGAAAAAATAAAGTCGATATAGCCAAATTTTCGTTTTTGCCAAATATCTCAGCAGGCCATGAAATGTTTTTAAGTTTATAAACGGCATGTAAATAAGCTTTTAAAAACACAACTTTTTCCTAATTTAATCTAAGCTGTATCTCCAATAGGTACTGAGATTCCCATGCTTAGGATCTTTATCTTGGACACACTGTATTAAAGGTAAAAAATAATAATTTGAAATTTGACTGAGTTGCTATGGAATCCTTAAAAGTAATTATTAACTACTTGTCAATGAAATTCTGTGATCTGACGGATTAAAATTAAAAATTAAAAACTTAATGTGGTTGTTTAGTTATTTTAAAAATTTTAAAGTTAAAGAATGTTTGATTGTACCTTTGATATAAAAGAAATGTAAGTTTTAAATAATATATTATTCTAAAATTTAATACCTACCTACTTACGTAGATTTAAATCCGGGAAAAAAAGTACTAACTTGTTTTTATGGCAAAAAACGTAATTTTATTAAACGTATATTTTAGTACCCATCAACAGAAATAAAAAGTAATTTTTTTTTCGTCACGGATTTTTTAAATCTTTAGCTATTAGGTTGACACTGGCTAAACGACGGCCGGCGGTTTTGATGAATAATTGGAAGAAAACCGCCGTCCGGCGGTTTTCACTTATCTTCTTGGTGAAGCCGCCTTCCGGCGGTTTTGCTTTTTGTGAAGTGGTAGTAGTAAATATTTTTTTCTAAACATCGTGCTTTTCTTTTGTAACTTAGTTTTTGTAGTTTTGTTTTTAGTTATCAGAACAGATTTAAACATTTTTAAAATTTTAAAGGCATAATGAGAAAACTGGTCGCATGGTCCAAAACTAAGAGATACCACATGTTTTTCTGATTTGTATAGGGCGAATTATAACAAAAAATATGGATAAAAAACCAAAAATAAAGTACTTTTATCTTTAAAAATAGAACAATAATATTATTTATTGCCCGGAAATGGTAACAACTCGGATTTTGACCAAATTTGGTATACGGTTTTTTTTTGGCGCTGATCACAAATCCAAATAAATTTTTAGCCGAAAACGTTTTTTTTTTTCAAGATATTCATCATCAAAGCTAAAAACGACCTTTTCTCATTTTCACAATATTCCCCCTTCTTTTTGCACACAATTTCTGTTTTGAAGCTAAATTGGCATACAAAATTTGATTCTTACCCTTTAAAACCCCGTTTTTCCATGTATTTTACAGATTTTAATAAATAAATTGCAAAAAGATTTACTTTAAAAACGCGGCAACCACAGCCTCCTGCGGTGTAAATTGGTGATTGAAGTTTTCAAAATTTGGTCAAAATTGGAATTGTTCCCATTTCTGGGACAATAAGGAACCTTACTTTTTTTTGTTCTATTTTTAAAAAGTAATAAAAGTATGTACTTTATTCTTGGTCATTATCCATATTTTTAGTTATAATTTGCCCTGTACCAATCGCAAAAACATTTGGTATCTCTTAGTTTTGGATCATGCGACCAGTTCTCTCATAATGCCTTTAAAATTTAAAAAGTGTTTAGTCCATTTGTTCTCGTGAAACACGCATCCTGAGCCATACTATCTATTCTGATACCTGAAAACAAAACTACGAAAAATAGGTTACAAAATAAAAACACAAAGTTTAAAAAAATTATTTATTTCTACTACTTTACTCTTTTCCGGCGGTTTTCATGGGTTTTTATAAGCAAAACCGCCAGACGGCAGCTTTCACCGTGAACATAAGTAAAAACCGCCGGAAATTACAAATTAATTTGAATTTTTGGCGGTTTTCATATATATAAATAGAAATCTTATAAATTATTTTTATAATTAATCAAAACCGCCGGCGGTCGTTTAGCCAGTGCCTAGGTTAAAACATAAACTAAAACGTGCGTATGTAAGCGCCTTTATTGCTTCCTGTTCCCTGAAACGAACTTAAACCTGATAAAAACTACTTGTATCGAAGGAGTCTTTAGTGCTATGCAGACTTACAACAATTCGCTGCGCCGTATAGCACGCCACATAGCCCACATAGCGCGAACGTGGACGTGAATGGAATTCACGTCGTTCCAAAGGCTTGGGGAATGATTCCGCGGTAATTTAGAGCTTGTCAGTTTCTTTCATCAAACGAGCGCATAAATAGGTTGGTTTTGTTTGGACGGATGTTTGGCGAATTGTTGCAAGTCTGGGCGCAGCTTTAGGTACTAAAGACAACAGAACATTTTTACAGTTTGACTCTTGTCAGCAGCGACCAAAAACGAATCGAACCCAATAGAAGCGTATACGTGTAAAACTTGTTATACGTAGTGACTGGAGAGGTCTTTTTAGTCATTATTCTGCTGATAAATGGTGGGTACAATTATTATTTATGGTACACGTTTTAAAATAAAGTAAATGTTTTCTGTCCCCTTTGAGTTTTTATTAATACCCCAACTTTATTTCTTATATTTAAACAAAATACAAATCTGGCCTGGTTTTAAACCGGTCATCTCGGCCTAAATATCAATTATACAATCTAAAAAAATATATTGTCGGTTTAAAGGTAAAAGTCACTGAGTACATTCATTTCTTTAAAAACATTTTTCAAACATTTTTAATAACTTAAACTAACGTAAAAGTTTTTGTAGAAATAATTTATTAGTTATATTTACGAAATGCATAAATCTTTATTAAAATATTTAACATAAAAAAAAGTATTTTTCTTAACTAGTGCCGAAAGTGCAATTTTTTTGCCTATGCCATTTAATAATGATTTAAAAGTAAATTCCGTTTAAGATGTAACCAAGGATCAAATATCCCTGTTTACAGGTTTAGAATTCTCGGTAAGTTGCACCTACAATAATAACAACTTAATTTAATTATAAACAAAAAAAAACTAAACTAATGCAAAAGTTACAATGACTGAAAAGCCAAAGAACATGAAAAACGCTAAAAACACAAAAAAATACGTAAACTATTTAGTTACAAAACTAGGTGAACTTGGGCTTAAATGAACTGAACAATTCTGCTAAATTTATGAGCCTTGGTTTGATATATCACTGGTTGACTACCCAGGCTTAAATGGAATTAAGCACTTCTGTTAAATTTATCACTCTTGGCTTGATGTATTGCTGGTTGCCGACCTGCTCTAAATATGCATATTTGTTTTTTTTTAGAAAAAATGGGCTTTAAACATTAAAAAAAGTAGCACCGAAAGGTGTCAGTACCCAAAGGTTTATTAAAAAAAAGTTCATGTAAATCGATGCAGTAGAAGTTTTTAACAAAATGTCCAAAAATGTTGGCTTTTCGTTTTAAATATAAAGATTTTTAACCTAGTAACATCTGTAACCATTGCAGTGGATAGTTATTATACTTAAGACACTGTAAATAAAACACCTGAACAAAAAATATATAACATTGGTTTAATAAGTCAGTTACCTTAGTTACTTACTAGATATTCATTATCAATATTATGTGCTCAAAGTAAAGGTATTCTTGGGGACTTAAGACCATTCGTAGTTGGGTCTTTCTTTTACTTTAAAATGTAGTATTTGGGAACTAACTTCACTTTTTTGATTATAAATTTTTTAAATTGGTCTGTTCAAAAAATAGAAGGGGGAAGAGAACCTTATTTATAAGCTTGGGTAAAAATAAAAGACCATTTTTTTTATTACATAACAATATTTCTTACTTTTATTAACAAATGTAAATTATACAACCAATTTTAAACGTTTTTAATTTTCATTAGTTAAGTGCGTGGACACCTTGAATAGTTTTAGCTTTTCCACGTTTTATAACATGTGGTATTGTCTTTGGCACCATTCTGAAATATAAATATTATTCTTAAAAAACAATCTTAGTTATTGAAAAAGGTAGAACATGTAACTTAATAGATAATAAATTATAATTACAATACATAGGTAAATACAGTGTGTCCAAAATAACCATAATTTTATCTGTAACTTTGTTTATTTTAATGTTTCGAAAAATGTTATCCTTTATAAAAAACATTCGTTCATATGAAATGCTGCCAATTTTAATAAAAATACAGGGTGGTTCAAAATCATACAAATATTACTAAAAAATCAGAAAATCCGTTTTTAAAACTACCAAATTAAATATAAAAAAATATATTTAAACGTAAATAATATTTTTTTGGTATTGGTTATGGTTTCTAGAAAAAACTTTAAAAATAAAATCATCAGCATATTGCTTGCTTCTTTATTAAATTTAAACTAAACCTAATAGAGTTTCCACAAATGAAGTAATTTTTTTATATATAAAGAACTATTTTTCTTAGTTTACATTTAATTTTCTCAGTAAACACAAGCGATTAGAAAAAAATATATATTTTGCTTTTTACTTACTCTTTCATATTTTTATTAAAATAGTCTCAAAAATACTTTTTTTTAAATTTTTGTTTATTAATTAAAGTAATATCTTTACAATTTTTAACCACCCTGTATATAAAGGGCAATAAGGCAACATTTATTATAAAAATAGTCTTTTTAAAAATATTAAAAATAGAAAAGATTAGAGGTATAGTTAAGTCAATCCGTAGACATGACATGGACCCGGTTTTAAGGGCTTATGAACACATACAAAACTGCAATTTTTAAAAGTCACAGCTTTTAAAACTCTATCTTCATTATTTCGATTTTTTAACGTTAAAATGATGCTTTGTGAAGACTTTACTGCATAAGCGGCGCTGTCTAAAAAGCCGGTATATCACTTAAAATATTCTTTTTTATAGTACTGTTTGGGTATTTACTTCAAAAATAGGTTAAAAATCGTTAATAACATAATATTATATATAACCACAAAACTGCTTCTTTTCGGAAATATTTTTGTGATGGGCAAGCTCATGGTTACGGTTAAATAACCCTAGGGTTATAGAACCTCCATGTTAGCATCATACCACTCATTACTTTTCCTTTTACCAAATTTATAATAATAAACGGTTTTTGTCTGTCCTTTAAAATTTATATTTTGCGACTTACGAGGTACCGCGCCCTTGATATGGCGTTATCTAGAGACTTAAACAAAAAAACCTCGGTAAAAAAAAGTCTATTTTTCGAAAAGTTTTTTTCAATATACAGTGCTTGTCTAAAGTCAGTACCTCCTCCTAACTTTTGAATTGTTTGGTATTTTTTCATGAAAATTTAAACACTTGACTTAGACAAGATAAACCAAATTTTATGCAAGAACTGACAGGTATAAATGTCAAACTGACAGCCGGGCAATATTTTAAAAGGAAAAAATGAATGGAAAAGGGAGTCTTGTGGCACATCATTTTTAAGCTCCTGACGAGTACTTTAAAACACCAGAATATAAGGTCAATATCCTCACCTAATACCAAATGACGGTACTTTAAAAATTACCCAAACACCCAATTTAGATGGCCATATTTCCAAAACTAATAAGGTTTAATATACCTGGTGTAGTATTTTCTTAAAGGTCTTTTAGATATATTTTTATTAGCAATAGTGTGTGCGTCATTAAAAAAGTATTACCATTTAATAAATCTTTGAAAGGGCTTTAAAAAATACCACATTAGGTATATTTTACTTATTAGTTTTGGAAATATGACCATTCAAATCAGGTATTCAGGTAATAATAAGTACCGCCATTTTGTAGTAGGTAAACATATTGACTTTATATTCTGGGGTTATAAAGTACTTGTCTAAAGCTCTTAAAATGATATGCCACAAGACCCCCTTTCCATTTAATTTTGTTTTTAAAATGGCCGTCAGTTGTCAGTTTGACATTAATATCTGCCATTTCTTGTCTAAAATTTGGTTAATGTTGTCTTACTAAAATACTTAAATTTTCATGAAAAAATACCAAAAAATTTAAAAGTTACAAGGAGGCCCTGAATTTAGACGAGCACTGTATGTCATTATAAATAACAGCATAAAACTTTAAATAATTGATCTATAAATTTTCGCTTCGTGGAGCTCTTCTTATTTAGTTACTTATTAAAGTTATACAAAAAAGTTCTTTATTTTGTTAATTAGATTGTTTTGTAAGTTGACATTATTTAAACAAAATCTAATTTTTCCTAATCGCATGCGAAAAAGTTTATTTTTCGCACGCATTTTAGTTCTAAAAGCGTAACTTTTCCTCACTAATGCGGAAAAATTTTAAACCAAATTTTAGAGAGTCGCAATGAGGAATTTTTATTTACCAACATTAATAATAAGTTTAAGTAGCGTATTAGGTAGCATTGTATTAAAATAATAAAAAGAAAATAATGTTGGTTTTAATGCTTTTCTTACGCTTGAACGACACTTTCAGCACTGGTTAGGAAATATACTATTTTATTTACTTAAAATATATATACAAAATAATATTTTTTTGTAAATAGATTCAGAACCTAAATAAAAGATGTCCACGAAGCGAAAAATGTATAAATCAATTATTTAAAACTTTTAGCGTTAAAAAATATAAATAATGGCGACAGAGTTCCGGGAATATAAATTTTTTATTGAAAATGTTTCCATCTTTTTTTAAATTCCTTATTTTTTAAAGTTGTTAACAAAATAATTAACACCTATTTTTACTTTTTTAATAAAAAGCGCAAGTGCTTTAAGCCCTTAAAAAACATATTTTTAGGCGTCATTTTTATTGCACGTATTTTTAGGAGCTATTTTAGTATTATCTGTTTTTAAACTTTTTACTTAGACTATTTTAAAAATGTACTACTTAAAAGGTAATCACTCTTTTAGACCAAAAGGAAATAAAAAATATGTTTTAAATAAATTTTGGGTTAAAAATAATTCTGATAAGAGAAATTATAAGTTATTATCTAAGGTATATTAATTATAACTTAAAAATTAAAAAAATGTCACTCTATGGACATCGTTAAGTTGTTTGTTTCTTTAACCAAGTTTTTATTTTCGTGCTTAATAATCCATAGAAGTTAGGTATTCCTGTACCATTTGTCTAAGTCATTACTAACAGGCTAATTTGTCGTAAGTAGCTTCAATTTGACGAGACGCCCAACTTTTTTCCTTACAACAATTTTCGTTGGTAGTAGCTTACAGGGGTAGCAGGATTTAATGTGTTGATTTGAAAGATATCAAAAATTTAAACAGGGACTTTCTCTGTTAATTTTTAAGACAATTTTCTAAATAAACCGAAAAAAATTCCCATAAAATGTGAGGTATTATCAAAGAGTCCCCTACCACCAACATATGTATGGTTAACGATGTCATAAAAAGTTACTACTTACCAGCTGATTTTTTCCGTTGATTAAATAATACTTACATAATTTAACACCCACATTGTCCTACATTGCGAGGTACGTCATCCTGGTTTTTTGATACTTATCAAATCAACATATTTAATTCCTGCTATCCATGTATGCTAACACCAACAAAAATTGTCGTAAGAAAAAAGTTGGGCGTTTCGTCAAAATAAAGCTACTCACGAAAAATTAGCTTGTTATTAATGAGTTGGAAAAATAGTCCAGGGATCCCTTACTATATATTTAATATACTTAAAATAAAACTTACGTTATGCAGTCAATAATGGGACACACTGACATACAAAGAGTACATCCAGTACAGTCGTCGTTCACATGGGGTATGTGTGTATCTGGGTCAAATGATATTGCTTGATAACCAGAATCATTACAAGCCATGTAGCATTTTCCACAATTTATGCACATATCCTGGAATTTAAAAATTATACTATTATAACCAAAAAAAAACAAGTCGGGTAAAACATGCAAAAGATTCAAACATTAAAATGGGTGAAAACATCGACTATTTTTGTGACTTCTGACACTAAAAATTGGTTTTTGTACTTTGGCCACTATAATTTGCTACCCCAGGCACACCAAAAAAAGTATTCTGAACTGAAACCGGGACATAGTCTTTCTGGTGTAATTTGATGCGCTGAATCCGAATCTGAAGCCAATTTTTGTTCAGCACGTCCCAGTTTTTTGTAAATTGTGATTGTAAAGCCTTTAAATTTGGTCATGTGAAGAACATGACGTGTCCAGTTGGTTGGGTGTTTATTTTTTAGTTTTCCTACTCGAATGCATTTTTCGAAGTACACCAAAAGCTTACCCAGTCTCCACCAACAATTTTGATCACTTTATCCCAAAAACATATCCTCAAAAGGGCATAGTAATTAAAAGAACTACTTGTTAAGTATTTAAAGGGTTATTACATCATTTTGGTGCATGGACTCGTAGTTTTCTAGCGGGAATGAATAAGACGAAGCGGAATCGAGTCTATTTCCCCTGAAATCAGAGATTATATGCTAGAGTAGCAAACATAACCTTAAACTTGTCACGTTGACTATCATCAAAATATTTCTAGTACAAGCACCAAAACATTGTAATAATCCTTCAAATACTAAACAACCAGTTCTTTTAACAACTATGCCCGTTTAATGTTATGTTTTTGGTTTATAGTCCTAGGAATGGTCGGTTCAGGGAAGTACGAACCTTGTACATACTGCAAAACGCAAATTCCAGTTAAAATATTCAAGTGACAGATGGCAGTTCAACCGTCCTGCAAACTGTATGTTTTCCCCATTTTTATTTAAGTTTGAGGTTATGTTTGTTCTCTAGCATATGATATTGGAATTCCGGACTGAAAAGACTATTGATTGGTCTTCTTCTCAATCACACCTTAGGAGAATTCTCGGCAACGAAAATTAAAAATTAAATCTTTTAATTTTAATAAGATCAACCGCCTTATTACTGTTTTGCATATCCCATACAAAAAAGTCATATTCGTTAATCATACAGCAAAACTCTAAGAGACGCTCTATAAAAAAGTTTTGTAAATTACTTAAAAAGTATTAAGATCTATTTTGTAAAGCGTTTGATTTTCGATAGAACTAATAAAAAATTTAATTGTAAATAATTATTTTTCAGTAAGTTACAAAATTCAAAACAAATTATACTTTTTAAAATTCTTTAATTTTTACCTTTAAATATTTTTTAAAGGTAACAATTATCAAAACAAGTATAGGAAACCTTATTCAATTTTCAAAAAAACACTCTGCTTAAGTTTTGTTGTACGATTAATAAGTGGGGAGATATGAATTTTTTTATATGGGGTCTAGAAAAATATACAAAACTGTAATAAGGTGGAACTCCCTATTAACATTACCAGCTAATCGTTGCTAAGAATTCTGTGGAGGTGCCTAGGAAAGAATTTTTTAATGTCGGAAGTTAAAATAAAAATTGTTGAATTTTTTTAATTAACCCTAAACGCCTTTTCACACTAAACAAAAGACGGAAAGTCAGGGACGGACCGCCGCGCCGTAGCGAAGTGCATAGATCTTAAAGAGACCTTTTACATGTAAAGAAAGCGAAAAGCCAGGCGACGAAAACCGAGCACTTTATCCGCCCCAGATGGCCATCCCGGGTAGCCGGCGTGCGAACCTTCGAGATACATTATATTAGATACACATATGCGGGTCTATTGTTTGGCCTTGCGGGTTTCAGATTTGTTCCTAGTATATAAAGTGTATTAATTGACGATTAAGGTGATATTTTTCAGAATTTATTTTTAATTATTTTTCATAAATGGCGGATAAAAACCTTGATATTAAGTTTTTTATTTCACTGGAGGAAGCCAGGCCTGTGCTGTAGAATAAGACATTAAGTTTATATGGGGACAAAAATTAAACACAAAAGGCTAAAAAACATTTGTGTCATACTTAAAGAGGATATTAATTGATTATCGCTCATTTTAGGGTTTTGCCGCTGAAGAATTTTTTTAAACGGTTGTTTAACTCATCTAAAAATGAAATTGACATTCTAAAGTAATTAAAAACTTCTCTTTATCCTCTCAAGGTTCCTTAAAAATGTGTAAAATGCACCAATTTTTTTCCTTTTCATATTAATATGGTGCACCCAATAAATTTTTTGTTGTCGTTTGCGACGTTGTCGCAAGGGCAGATTTACGGAGGGGTGGGGGTGAATATATTGTAATATGTGTTTAAACATTAAATATTTGTTTCTTTCGTCGTCACAGAAAAAATAGTGCATTCTACACAGCACGAATTTTTTATATTTTCACTCTTGTTTTATTGTCTTCCTTCGCTTCGCGTTAAGAGGCAACACAACCTCGAGCTAAAATCTAGATTTTTTCTTTTTTGTGATAAATAGGTAATAAAATATATTGGCATTTTTGTACTAGAGACCAAGGCGTTTGTGGTGCGCCACCCTGTATAGAGTATATCCACGGATAGAATTTACAATAGCACAAATGGACCAAAAATTTACATGTCGAAGAAAGTGGTGTATTGCAATTGTTGATGCAGAGATGAAAAATGGACAAAGACAAGACTGACTTTGTTTTTAACAATTTAGCATAATGTCAATTAAAACAAAAATTTAGAATTAAATGGGAGTCCAAAATCTAAAATTTTACGTAAAATAAAACATTTTATATTCATCATATTTTTTTATTCGTGTTTTACACTTTTTTACGTCAAAACTAGGTTAACTACTTTAAAAAGGTGTAAAATATGGATTAAAAAAAGATACCAAATTCTTCTCTAATTCCTTAGTTTATTTTTTTTTAAGAAGCAAAAGCAGTTACCATACACACTCTCTTAAACATTCAAATTTTTGTCCATTTGTCCGATTGTAAAGTGTGTCCGTGGACATATTGTGTGTATGTAAGAAATGTTTTAAAATATTAAAGCTACTTACATCATCAATTAAAGCGACAACTTGTTGAGAATTATCCAGCTGCTTATAGGGTCCAATATATTTCAAGGCTCTACCTACAACATCATCAAGTCTTAGGGGACCAGTTTTATTGTCTGTGGAATCGACTGGACGTGGGGCAGGAGTGGAGTTATGGTGAAGAATAACTTCATCAGAAACGGAACCCTCTTTATAAAGTTTAGCCACCTTTGCTTCTCTAAGTTTCTTATATTCACCAAAATGGGGAAGTTTCTAAAACAATAAGGTATGGTTAATATCATGAAAACATGTTCTTTGAAACATAAAATTTGGATATTTTTTGTTCTATTTCAATATTTGAAGACGATCAATTATATTGGGTAATAGTACGTATTGTGCAATAAAATTGATCGTCTAGGATTAATATTAAAGATTGCGCAATGATTGAACGAAAGTTTGCGCTAGTTTAATGTTTATCGTGTAGGGTCAGTATTGCGCATTTTTTTTAGTCTGGGTTCCGCCGGCAAGAATATGTGAGGCACGCTTGCAAAAAATTACAAAAAAAGGGGATGGAAACGTTAACAAAACAGAAATGTTATTAAAAGCCGTTGAAAAGGTGGTATTGCTTTCCTTATGTTTGTATTTGTTTTCTCAATCGATGGCGTGACCAATTCTAATAAGTTTTGAAATAGTTCCAAATTTTTAAAGTCTGCTTCCTTATTTGGTACCAAGTCTTTTAAATGATTTTTGTGAGTGTGTATTTTTGTACCAATTTTTGTATCAATCTTTCGACCAGCGGCGACGAAACATTGCATGTTTCGTATTACTTGGATTCAAAGCGCCATTTAATTATATTGCATAATTAAAGATATTGTGCAATGTTATTGTAGGTCTAAGGGGCCGCCTAAGACTAATACAATGTTTTAAAAGACGGTAGAAAAATCCTTGTAACTACTAAGAAATGTACAAGACCAAATTCGACGCTTTTTATAAGACTTAATTTTCTGTATATTTGACACAAAAATGATATTCATTTCTTATGATCAATTCGCTATCGGGCAAAACATACAGAAATATAAGTTTCCTGAAAAAAACGGCAAATTTGGACCACTCTGTACATACAGTGAGTCTACGTAAGTTGATGTCATATGGGCAAGTTTTTATAATAATAATTTAACAAAAAACATTATCTTTTTAAATAGTTCAGCATGCTATCACATATAAAAAGAAACCATTAAATATCAAAGTGTATTAGTCATCTACGAGGGTTGGACAAAAATATAATTTTTTCTCAAGAGTAAAGTAATTTGTACTTTTGCTAAAATCAAAAATTGTTATAAAGAAAGATGTGTAAAATTGCAAATTTTTATTAAATGTGCAATTTTGGTTATAAACAAAAAAAATCCGCGAAATAGGTAAAAATTTAAGTTTGTACATTATTATGTTGCCTTTGTTGTAAAATCTGCATTGCACCAATATACAGGTTGTTTTAATAAAAAATAACATCTTTGGTTTATATTAAAAAAAAAATTATTTATAAAACTTTTGACTAAGCCACTGCATTATACGTAAAAAGTTATGTAGGAATCCGTTTTTATCTTTTAAATAGGTTATCAGTCAACTGAAATAAAAGGGGTACCTAAAGATGCAATATTTTTAAAATCGCCCTGTAGCTTAGAATTTAAAATAGATATTACTGCATTTTCGTTTTACAAAAAGTATTTTAGGTTAGTGAAAACAGCAAGGTTCTATCTTTAATAATAATTGAGATAACCCGCAGTTGCAACTAAAATGGGACACCCTGTACAAACCTAAATTTTTACTAATATTGAATAACAAAAAATTAAAAATAAATTGAAAATAAACAAAAATCCATATTTTAAAATAATTTTAATTCTTAATATCTTTTCCCTAAAACATTTTAGTTTTTGGACTATGCAAAGGTTCCTATAAGAAGTATTTTTTTTCGTAAAATTAATAATAAAAAAGTTTTCCATACGATGCCAACTTACGAAGACACACTTTATTTTAATTTTCTTAAGCGGCAAAACTAATATTCTAAGGTTCTGTTTCTAGAATCTGCAGTTATCTGTTTTTTAATGAATCCTATTGTTTGTTAATGACATATGGTAATAAGAAAGATAACACTAAGGTTGCCTGGAAATTACGCAATTAGGTATATTTAGTTCAATTTATGGTAATTAGTTTTTATTAATTAATTGCAGATACATGTCTTTTAAGCTAACCTAATATTATTAAAACTAATAATGTAATAAATATAAAAAAATGGTTGCCAGCTTTCAGTCAGCCGCAAGCAGGGATTGCCACTATTAAAATTATTTTTTTCTACTACTCTTAGGCTGGTAATAAACAGGATGTTAAAGAATAAGGTACAAATAAGGCAAACGAAAGTGCTGCCATTTTGCAAAAACCGATAGGGCCTGTATCTCTGTAACCATGCATTTGATGCTCACAATTAAAAAGGACCTTTATTATAGATAATTAAATTTCCCATCTTTCTTGTGTTTTTTGTATTTATTTATTTTTTTGTATTATTTATCGTTTACGATTTAAATGACTGTTTTTTTAATAATTTTTCTACCGATATATCTTCTGATTATTGTTTAAATAATAAATTGCTTATAATGAAACTTTTAAATCGATTAATTTTCTATAGCTCTTAATTCAAGCTTTTTTCCTAAAAGTATTATTTTTGAAGTTACAATGCGTTTAATGTCGAACTACCGAGTACAGAGTTAATGATAACGAAGTATCTGACCAGATGTTGGATAAAGTGTTCACGCCCTGCTGGCGTTAGTCGCCCAGGCACAGGATTGTTGGAATTAACGCATTATAAGTTTAAAAATATTAAAATGCATCTTAAAGCTTAAAGCACACTGGAAGCTCAGGTCTTGGTACGCATCACAGACCGATCAAATATCTTTCATGTTATTTAAATGCCATTTAAGGTCATTTATTTAAAAAGCATGTAAAATATTTGGTCGATCCGTGAGCGTACCGAGAGCCGAGCGCCTAGTGTGCTTTGGCCTTTACCGACACCGTTGGAATATATGCGAACTCGAACGAAACCGTTCGGTATGCGTTTAAATAAAATAATCCTAACGAACAAATTTGTTTGTTCGCTTGTTTGTTCTAATTAAGATGCACTTTTATGTTATGCATTTTTGTTAACAATGCTTTTACAAAGCTAAATTAACTTTGACAACATCAAAACATAATATTGTAATAGATCAGGAGATAAAATTAGATTTTGTAGTCCTAGTTTTTTTTTCCATCACAATGGTACATATCTATATGAATACCACCATGTGATGGCAGACTCAAATTATAAATTATCGTCGCAAGTATCCGCATAATAATAGGGATATTCAGGAATCCGGAAGCGCTATTACCTCAATAATTGAACAATAGTCCAAACGCGCTTGAAAGCCGGCGTTCTCTGTTAGCTTATTGACTTAGCAGCAGAATGCATAACGTCATAAAGACAACATAAAACTCTATTTTTTTAAACAAAAATCCAGAGTAAAAATAAATTGAAGCAGTAGACAGTGTTAAGATTTTTAATAATACTATTTTCTTGTATACAAAACTTTCTTGCAATACTAAAGAATCTCTACAGAATAAGATATCTAGCTTAACTAGGGATTTTAAACAAGGTGGATATATTAAAAGAATAATAAAAGCAACAAGACAAATATAAAAACAAGACTTACTAAGCCCAAAGATTCAAGACCATATGTTAAAGGAACTTCAAAAAAGATCCGCAAAGTTGCTAACAAATACAACATTAAAACATCATTTAAATCCCAGACCACTTTGAGGAGCATTTTTATAATGACGAAACCGGACAATAACACATTAAATGACAACTGTATCTATAAGATTTCTTGTAAATTTGGTAAAGTATACTTTGGGAAAACGAAAAGACCACTAAAAATTAGATTAAACAAACATAAAAAAGATACGGAACAAGGTGAAACGTCGAGATCGGGAGTGGTCGAACATGCATGTTCAAAACATCAATAAATATAGTGGTCGAGGACCAAAATAATTTATTAGGAAGAACACTAGAAAAAGAAAAAATTTAAACCAGCTGCTGTGATTTTAAACAACAAAAATGTATTTAGCAAGTCTTGTATTGAACCAAATATTTGGCAGCCGTTGCTAAATGGTGAAAAATTGATCAACTTTCGGAGAGCAACGTATAGTATATAAGCCATAGTTTCTTAAGAGTAATTTTAGTTATCATTTGAAAACGGTTAAGGATAGTTACCATTCGGAACGTCGTGTATTAGTTAAAAATTAAGACAATGGAAGACCAAGAAAGTAGTATTATTGAAACCATAACATTGTCTAGCACCTTCAAAAAAAAGTGTATAATATCCCGAAACCAAAAAATTGACATTAACACTCGGCTTATGAGCGCCGCCGCCGGTTGGAAAAATATTTATTAAAATTAAATTAAAATATAAAAAAGTAAGGACAGGTCGCATCGCATCTACTATAATCCTAGGTAAAAAAAAGTTATATTTTAAATAATAAACTTTAAACCTGCACCTGCCCAAAATAGAGTTGGGCTTTTTAATACAAGTATTATTTTTTACCTTTCCATTAGCATCATACACAGGCCTAACTGGTTTTCCCTTTTGATGTTTTGGAGTTGGGGGACTTTGACCATTCCATCCTTGTAAACGCCCATCCAAGTAGAGTAAGGCCCTTAACCCGCTAATATAATCATCTATGACTGTAAAATCTTGATTTTGAACTGCACTGCATATCTATAAAATAAACATAAAATATTTATTATTATTGGGCATTCCAAATTGTCCAGTGAGGACCTAAAGTAGGTCGCCCCTTATAAATTCTGGCCCTTTCGCTATACAGGGTGGGCCAGACGTCCAAACTTTAAGAACTAATTTTACGTTAAAAAATATGAAAAAACTTCATATAAAAATTGGTCTTTAACCTCTTTGTTTTCAATTTACAGGGTGTTATAATTTAAAAAATTATTGTCTTTTTATAATAACTTTTACACCAACTAAGATATTTTTAAAAAATTCTGAGGACGCCTTCTATGCATCACGACACATTTTTGGCATACAAAAATAAATTAAATATTACCAAGGTCTGTAAAAACTGGTCATAAATTCCCTGCGCTAAAATAAAACAATATAACGCAATAATTTACCTTGGTTGAAAAGTTGATCCTTTAAGAGTTACAGGGTATCAAAGTAAAAAAAACATAGAAACTTTGACGCCCTTTATTCTGCAAAGGATTAATTTTTCAACGCAGGTAAGGTAATATACTTAAAATTTTATATATTTAAATAAGTAAAATTATAGTATTACCTGTACAGCCTGTGCTCCGACTTGTAAAAACTCGAAAGCAGAATATGCGGAGTCAATACCTCCAACTCCAAGTATAGGAAAACCTGGTAACGCCTTAGCTATTGCAGAAACTGCCCGTAAACCAATTGGTCGAGTGGCATTTCCTAAAAAAACAGAAGTTATGGCTTGTTTAATAGATTCGTTGACCCATCGGTATGCTTGACTATTCGCATTTTCACGATCGCTCGTATCCTATGATAAATCTCCATAAGATGCGAGCGATCGTGAAAGATGTGAATAGTCAAGAACTACCGACGCTATTATCTATTCTGCCCAACATAAATACAGGGTGTTTTAAAACAAATGCAAAAAAAATATATATAAATATACTTTTATTAAAATGAAGGGTAGTTTTGTTTTATAAACATGGTGCTGAAAATCAACACGTACAAAGATAGAAAAAAATTATAGTACTAGGTAGTGTCAAAAAGCATATTACAAACATCGTGGAGAGGACAACTAAAGTCTTTTCCTAGAATTAATTTCCTCTTTTCCAGTACGTAAATACGTATTTTTTTTGTCGGTACTAAGAAAAATACAACAGACAATATATTTTCTAAATAAACCTGGCTCTCCAAATTAACTTTTTGAAAGTTGTTACGGTCTGTGTAAGTGTATACTATTTTAACCTTTTTGACAAGTTTTAAATTACTATATATATACATAAATATGCAGAAAATGTGCTTTAATGAAAGTATTATTCTTAATACATTTTATAGTTTTATATATTTTTTTTCTAAAATAAAAAAACGCTATTTTTTGTTATCTTTGTATCGTAATATATCCCCCTAAGCGTTGACTTTTGACCCCGTGTTTGTACAGCAACTAACCTTTATTTTAAGCCAGGAGAAATCACAAAATTTTTAAATATGTTTTAAAACACCCTGTGTACAAATGCTATAAAATATTTAGCATTCTTGGACTTTTATCTGTTTACCTTAGTAAAAACGCTCTTAAAAATGTGGTTTAAGTAGTTAAAAGCTTGTTGGCCAAGCAAAAAGCCCATTATTTTAGAAGAAGAATAACATACATTTTTATTTAATATTGGATTTTTTTATTATATATATAAAAAATATATTTAGTGTTGTAGGTCTGAATTTATTGAAAAAACGCAAAAAATAACATTATTATTTAAAGCTTTCTATTTTAACCTAAAAATAATTCTATACTTGGGTTTAAAACAGGTACAAAAGTTGTTTTTCCCACATATTTTATTTTAAATTTTATAATCTATACTTCTTTTATCATTAATAATAATTATAAAACTATGATTTATAAAACTGCTGTTTAAATAAAAATTATGCATAGGTTTATATTTGCGTAAATATTAGTAAAAGGTACTCTCTTTAAGTTGTAACTAAAAATTTAGAAAAAGCATGTGCGTATTGTTGCGCATTTAGTTATGTTTATTCATGTAAATTTAATATGTTAAAAAGTCATACAAGTAATAATTGCATAAAATAAAAATGAAATATGCAACCTAAGGAATTTTTATTTTAAAAATGGTATGCTCTGGCTTCTTGAATCTAAAGAAACTTTAATCAACAAATAACTTACTTGCTTCTATCCTTATATTTTGTATTAAATAATAATGGATAAAACAGTAACGTAATCATTAAATATATAATAATAATTATAACCATCTTCTCTTTTGTCTAATAATTATTTGAATAATTGTTTATATTACTGTTTATCTTTGTCATTAATTACCTTTGTATTTTCTGGTATGAACTGAAGAGTACAGGGATAAAACAAGCAGTGTCCATTTTTATCAAAATCAAAATTATTAGCGCAATTTGATGATACATCCTTATACTTTTATTGCCCAAAGTTGCAGCCAGCCCAATACCAATATTGTCAATGCGTGTTAAATACAACTGGGAGTGTACATTACTTTCCATTAAAAAACAAATACCAATAGTAGGGGAGCCCACGATGCTTAATATAGATTTACTCGAGCCTCATAGAGACCTTTTAGGTGCAAAGTTTGGATGATAAAAAGAAAAAAATATATTTAATGTTCATTAGTGGGGGAAGCAGCTATAGATTTTTAAATATTTTAATAAAATAATGATATTTCGGCTTATAGAAATCGTTCGGATCGTATGAAATTATATAATTTTCGTGGCCCTTCAATTATTTTCCTTAAAATAAAAAAAATAACCACGCTCAAGAATGTCAAAATGCCCTTTTTTCTTTACAACTTTGTAGCACTCCGCTTTTCTTACGTCTCTGTCAAATTGTTAGATTACTGGAATATACACTTTTAGCATGTTTTACCCTATTTGAATCTGACTTACTCGAAAATTTCTGATTGATATATTTATGTTTTTTACAATCAGCCCTGTGTGCGGGGCTCATATTTTGGTTAAAGTACTTAACCGGGTACAAGGTATTCTCTGGTATATAAATCCTCTGCGCTGTAGTAAATTTTGAAATCCCCCTTTTTCGCTCTCTTTCCATAAAAGTGTCATATTTCAGGAGGTTGGTTTTGTAACAATTCTTGATTTATTTCTGTACCCTTTAACCTATTTAGTCTTTTAAAAATAATTTAATTATTAAAAAGAAAACAATAAAATATACTTTTAAATTAAAGTCCAATATTTACCTGATACACCTCCATATGTTGTACGACGGGATGTACCCACTCGAGGCCATGCAACACCTTCAGCGTTCACTCCCATGAGTCCAGACACAGTATTAATCGCAGAAACACCCCATGCACCACCTTCTTTTGCAGCTGTTGCAATTGTTACAATATCTGTTATATTGGGTGTTAGTTTAATGAAGAATGGAATACGAATTGCAGAGCGAACCCAACTGCAAATATCACGAACTAATTCTTCCTTCTGCAAAAAAACAAGTATTTAATTACACATTTAATCATTTTACAGCGTGTTTTAAAAATTAGTACAAATATTTTAAGGGAGAATTATTAAGTTTAAAATGGGACTTTTTCTTTCTATAAATATTTAGGTCCTAAAATACACTTCTTTCAAAATAGAGCCTTTGTAGGAGAGGTAAATAAATATATTATTTTATTTGGTTAATTCTACAGTTTTTAATTTAGTAATCGAATTTTTATTATTTTTTAATATATACCGGCCACGACAAAAAGGTATACAGGTTGGGTTTTTATGTTTAGCACAAGGGTCTCAAAAACCGCTGCAGCTATAGAATTAGTTAAATGGGAAAAGAGGTGTGTGGGTTTTGGACCATGCAAAACTTTTATAATGAATAACTTTTTTCGTAAAATTAGTAATAAAACAGTTTTCCATATAATGCGAACTTAAGTTGACACGCTGTATATCTATCAAACTTAAAACCAAAAGACTTTTTAAATTATCTACAGATCTACATAAAGTTATTACTATATTATAACAAATAATTGCTAAAGTGATAAAATAATAATTTTTCTTGTGGATTGTACGGCAATCATTTGTCAAATATTAATGCCTGTCTCATTTACTTTTCAGGAAACAATAATTTCTTCTTTCATTTATAATAAAACTGGACATACAAATATTAATTTCTCTTAAACCCAAACATAATTTATATGTAATATTTTAGATGTTTGTTCAATAATTATTAACGTTTAATTGTTTCTGTCAGAAACAGCTCGTTCAAAGAACGTTAAACTTGAGAGAACGTGGATTAGCAAAATATTCCTTGACATATTTTTTATTATTGCATTTGTAAGAACAAACATCCCAACTCTATTTATATATGAAATAACTCTGCCCCTGTACGAGATACAAAAATAAACTTAAAATAAAAAAATGTTTATTCGAATAAATATATTTTCTTATTGTTAGTTAGTTAATAAACAAGGAGAGCATAATTTTCATTGTCAAGTAGTATATTTTAACAAATTTTAGGTCGGTATTAAATTCTACATCAAAAATGTATAACGTACTATATGTCAATTGCTGCTGGTTTTTGAGATATATGCAGTATGCTGATTTACTTATTACCGATTTAAAGTAAAGAAAGAAAATATTATTTGGGTTCTTATTGTTTTTAAATAATTTTGTTACTGTCAGAATAAAAAATATATTATAATAACATGTATTTAATTACCTCTAATTATAAAAACTACTTATCAGTAAGTCATCAATTTACTTTATTTTAGACAAATATTTACTAAATTGCACTAAAAAACAATACGTCATTTATAGAGATAGAACAAATCTGATTGCGCAATCTAGATTTTAATTTTCGAAACAAATTCAATGGTGAAAATAAATCATGGCTAACTTTATTCGTTTTGGAGATACAGAGTGTTTTTCAAATTTTGTCAATTTGGCCAGGCATTTGTAACTCGCTTATTGTTTAAAATAGAATTATACAAAATAATTAAAACCAAAATATTATTATTATTATATCAGCATACTGTTAAAATCTTAAAAACCAGCAATACTTGACGCATAGTGTGTTATACATTTATCATATAGAATCTAATACAGGGTCAAAATTTGTTAGAGTATACAGGGTGTTCAAATAAAAAAAACTACTTGAAAATAAAAAATCTGTTTTTGGGACACCTTTTATATAAAAATCCAATTGTCATTACCTATTTAGAGTAATATTTTAGAATATGTATAAAATTTGTATCTAATAGCACTAGATAAATTGTATTAGAATACATAGTAGTGTTGCTAATGGGTAATTTAAAAAATGGTTATTTAACCTTGTTATTTTAGGTAGTTAATATTTTTGCATAGTGGATCTAAAAAATTAACAATATTTTTATCCCAGTCGATATTTGATTAATTAAGTTTTTTGCTTATAAAGACTTTATATTATTTTTCGTTTTTTTTTTATTTTTTAAGTTTTTTTTTGGGGGTTTTGAACCATCCTGTATATCATGAGACACTTTTTATTATAGTATTATAGCTTTTAGCGATTCAAAAAAAGTAAACATTTTTCATGAGAAATCAATATTTTGAAAATAGAAAAAAGTTTCAAGACAAACTATATTTAAGTAAATTCTATAAATAAATTGCTTTCTAACAACATACTAGTAATTCTTATAATGTGACCATGGGTAATTTTTAACTTTTAAATTGCGCATAAAAAGTACAATTGTAAAATGCCTCCTGCATTGAAAATTTTTTCTATAACATTTTTAATAGTTTCTAGAAAAAACCAAAAAAAAAAAATTGAAGGGTTACAATATAATGGGTGACCCTGTATACTTACACATGTAAAGCACATAATGATATGAAGTACAATATTTTATAATAAGTCTTAAAAATCAACTGTTTTCTATTATATTTTTAATCTAAATATAAAGTGCTCGCCAAAAAATCGGGACAAGCAATTTTTAGCACCATATTTAACTTGTAGTAACTTTTGAAATAAAAAATATTTTTAGCTGCGGATTTATGGTATGTTAATGCCCATTTCGTCTAGATCACATGGCGCAAAATGATTTTTGAAAAATAATCAAATTTTCATGGTATACAAGGTGGTCAATGAACAGATGCAAAATTACAAAAAGTTTAGAGGTGTGTGATTCCGGTAATAATTTTTTTTCGCATTTAATTATAGGTCATTAGTAAAGTAACATCAATATCTCCAGACGTTTTTGCCAGTTTTTTGATTACAGCCCTTTAGCCCCAGAGACACTACTAAACAAAAAATGTATCAAAACTTTGCTACCAATATCTTTAAAATGCAGTAACTTAAAAACGGCTTTACCGATTTCGACCAAGTTTTCACATTCTGAAAGCTTATTTTCTGGTTCTTTTTATTACCTAACAGCTTTATTAGTACGTGGCCATTTCTATAAAATACAGGGGTCAAACAAAAAAGTAAAGATAAAATTGCACAAAATATGGCTATTGTTCGTTTTATGCTATGACATTGGGCTGTACGTTGTTGTTTGGTTTGAATTTTGGTCAATATGCAGCTTCAGTCAATACCTCTGGACGGTTTTTTTACTTTTCGATTAGTGCCTTTTGGCCACAGATACGCTCCCAGGCAGATCCATTGTCCTAAAATGTGTCTTTTGTGGATTTTTTGATGTGATCTGGAAATTTTAAATTAATTACTATCTAATTATGTTTTTTTTTTGTACAGGGTAATCAAACAAAACTGACTCTTTCAGTATACAGGGTGTTTTAGATTTTAATTGGAAAAAATTAATAGACGATAGAACATGAAAAAATAAAAAGAGTCTATATAAACATGTATGTTTTGAAGCTTCGTTCTCGAGATACAAGGTGTTAAAGTATTGGAAAAGAAAATAGTTTTTTATTCATAGCTCAAAATCCCTTGGCTGATTTTCCTTAAACTTGACAGGTTCATTCACACACAAATCCCTGTACCTATTCGCATTCATAGTATGTTTTAGGAGGCCACTAAAGAACAGGATTTTTCTATTATTTTGTGTTCTCGAAAACAAAGCAAAATACGAAAAACATTTAAAAACAAAAAGTTGTATTTTTCTTGATTTTTTCTATAGGGCCAAGCAATAAAGTATTAGTTTTTATTTTTTTCTCGAAAATAAAGCAAGATACGAAAAATTAACAAGAAACGAAGAAAGTTGTATTTTTAAATGCTTAATCTAAAAAATACAAAATTATAAAAAAGCAGTGGCGTACCATTATCTTTACTAACTAGATTGCCCTCTGGGACGCCACTGCAATAATTACGGTAAATCTTATTACATCAAATGATACCTCTTATCATGAGAAACAATCCTGTCAAGTTTAAGGAAAATCAGCCAAGGGATTTTTGAGCTATGAATAAAAACTATTTTTTTCCAAAACTTTAACACCCTGTATCTCGAGAACGAAGCTTTAAAACATACATGTTTATATAGACTTTTTTATTTTTGCATGTTCTATCGTCTATTAAATTTTCCCGATAAAAATCTAAAACACCCTGTATAATGAAAGAGTCAGTTTTGTTTGATTACCCTGTACAAAAAAACATCATTAGATAGTAATTAATTTAAAATTTCCAGATCACATCAAAAATCCACAAAAGACACATTTTAGGACAATGGATCTGCCTGGTAGCGTATCTGTGGCCAAAAGGCACTAATCGAAAAATTAAAAAAGCCGTCCAGAGGTATTGACCAAAGCTACATATTGACCAAATTTCAAACCAAACAACAACGTACAGCCCAATTGTCATAGCATAAAACAAACAATAGCCATATTTTTGTGCAATTTTATCATTACTTTTGTTTGAACCCTGTATTTTATAGAAATGGCCACGTACTAATAAAGCTGTTAGGTAATAAAAAGAACCAGAAAATAAGCTTTCAGAATGTGAAAACCTGGTCGAAATCGGTAAAGCCGTTTTTAAGTTACTGCGTTTTAAAGATATTGGTAGCAAAGTTTTGACACATTTTTTGTTTAGTAGTGTCTCTGGGGCTAAAGGGCTGTAATCAAAAAACTGGCAAAAACGTCTGAGATATTGATGTTACTTTACTAATGACCTATAATTAAATGCGAAAAAAATTATTACCGGAATCACACACCTCTAAACTTTTGTAATTTTGCATCTGTTCATTGACCACCCTGTATACCATGAACATTTGATTATTTTTAAAAAATCATTTTGCGCCATGTCATCTAGACGGAATGGGCTTTAACATACCGAAATCCGCAGCTTAAAATATTTTTTATTTCCAAAGTTACTACAAGTTAAATATGGTGCTTAAAATTGCTTGTCCCGATTTTTTTGGCGAGCACTTTATTTAGACTGTCTGTGCTGTATTACGTATATACAGCGTGTTCGGAAATTGCGTTAGGAAATTTTAAGGGGTCATTCTGCAATGAAAAATAATGCTAGTAAGTTCTTTGAATTTGTTTATATCAAAACTTTTATTTTGACAGGTATCGCAAAGCTGGTGACGCCATTTTATAGACAATCAAAAACTAAAAAATAAGGTACTCTTTTATTTAAGTCAATAAACCTAACCGTTTAGGAACCAATCGACATCAAAGTTTTCATTAATTTCAATCAAATTACATACATACATACAGGGTGTCCAGTAACTGTAGAATCGCGCCGTAAAGTTTGTCGGATGAGTTACTGGACACCCTGTATGTATGTATGTAATTTGATTGAAATGATGAAAACTTTGATGTCGATTAGGTTAGATTTATCGATAGTAGTCATAAAGAGTACCTTATTTTTTAGGGTTTTCATTGTCTATAAAATGGCGCCCCAGCTTTGCGATATCTGTCAAAATAAAAAGTTAAGATGTAAACAAATGTTAAGTTTCAGGTAAAGTGCCCTCTGACGCTATTAAAAAAAAAGTAATTTTATCTTCAAATTTTAGAATCTGCAAAGCTCGATTTGTGTGCCAAATGTCAACTAGATTGGTTAAAAAATAAATGCAATATGGCGAAAAAACAAAACTAAAAATTGAACTTTTAACCCCTGTAACTTCGTAACCAAGGAGATTTTGACATTTTGTCAAAGGACTTACTAACATTATTTTGCCAATCAGAATGACCCCTTAAAATTTCCTAACGCATTTTCCGAACACCCTGTATAACTACAGAGTTCTCGGTCCTCAAACATCTTATTAAAGCACCTCGCAAACAACAAAATAGTATTTCAGTCTTCAGCTTGTTTAAATGCACTAGTAGAAAAAATTAAAGGATACAAACACAAATTAATTTTTTTGAGGTTCTCCAAGTTGCTGTATTTCGCTTAAAAATTGTCGTACTAAAATTTAAAAAAAGCATTTTAAAACTAGTTTTAAGGTCTTACGATGAAAACATTTTTCAAGCAACATATATCGCGCAATACTAAGGATTACCGGAAAAAACATATTTAAAATTTTTCGTTTTTTTTTGACGTGACAACGTCTCATAATTCGATGGACCCGGCTGCATGCACCAAAAAACATGACTTATGCGGCGTTACTTCGCGCATTCCATTTAAGGCTTGAAGTGCAAACGAGAGCGCGAAACGAGCGACAAAGAGGTACAATCTCCGCGTAGTTTGACATCTGTTTCTCTCCTACTTAAGTGAGCGTGCAGTGAAAAGTGAATGTGGTGTCAATTTTTTATAGCAACGATAATTGCGGCAATAAAGCTAATGGTTCTTTCGATGTTGTCACGTTCAACTATCATCAGTAAAGCGACTTTGCAGGCAACCAATTTTTTTTTATCTACAACCTTTTCTTTTCTTAAAAGTTCGTTACGACCACTTCTCTCTAAGATATCAAACTAAAAAGGATTTTTTTAAAACTTTTTGGATAATCAGGCGCTAAATTAAAAATATCATGAAAACCAGTAATGTTAAATGTGCCCTTTATAGTTAAATATGCATACAAAAACACACAAAGTTTCGATTTAATCTAGCGAGCCATTTTTTTGTATGGTTTTTGAACAAATTTTTAAAAAGTATAAAAGGATAACATTTTGACTTTAAATGGTCATAATTTTTAACAAAATTCAGTTAAACTCATTTAAAGTCAAAGTCGTAATCCTTTAATTCTATTCCACGGATTATTGTGGGGAATTTATTTAGGATTAAAAAACCCTACTTAAGTTTTTGTAAAATCAGCGGTTGCTGAGATAATGCTAGTAAAAAACAAAATGATCCTTTTTCATTCAGTTTAATATCTCAGTGAGAAGTGGTCGCCTCGAACGAAAAACAAAATTAAAGCTAAATAAAAGTTATCGGACACATATAGTGGTTAACTTGGAAAAAATTTTTCGTAGACAAAAACGAACCTCCTATAGTTTCCACTATCCCAATACATTTTATACCAATTTCGGACACACTGCATAGGAGGAATCTAGCCATAAGAACGATATCACATTTTATTATTTATTAGTTGCTAAAATATAAATATATATCTATATTTATATTTTAGCAACTAATAAAAATAAAGTTTTAAAAATATGTGAACTTTAAAATTTGGCATACCCAATTTATTGCGATTAAAATAAAAAGGATATTTATTTTAAAAAACGAAAAAATACGTGTAGCACAAAATTACTAGTAAATTTTTCATGCCCAACAACCAGATACCAAATTTTATAAATGCCCCTTAAGCGGTTTTAAACAGATTAAATTTAAGCGTTGCAGCTCTTTTTACTAACCTATCTACTACTGAGGCTGCATATAAAAATGTAATAAAAACGTTTTTGTAAAACTACGGAAGACTTCGGCTACGATATAAACGGTGAGCGGCAAATCTCTGCCGTGGTGACCCGTACTGGTTACATTAGTTTGTGGTAACCTTGAACGTGGGCGGCGCTTTGGATACAATTTACATATTATATTAAAAACAGACGCTCTACCGCGCACCGCCCGCCGCTTGTTTCGTAGCAAAGGCCTAAGACATACCTGACCACAAGCCAGACCCATTCCTGATTCACCCATTCCATGCGGACAACTCAAATTAAGCTCCAGCATGTCTGCTCCGCTCTTTTCAGCCTTTGTTGACAGCTCTATCCAGTCTTCTTTAATATAGGCGCACATAATGGATGCTATTACTACCTAAAAATTTAAAAAATATATAATAATTTGTATATTAGAGTAATTCATTTCCTTTTAATATAAAGGGTAATGAAAAAAGTGGCAATTCTCTAAATCTAACACCCAAAATGGCACACTTTTTAAATGCACTTCTGCAATATGAGAAACTAGAAAACTAACTTAACACCATTTTAAATCCAACATGGCGGAACATCCAAGATGGCGGATTTTTAATGCATTTCTACAATATGGGTATGAAATAAAAGGGCTTGTCAAGAGTATCTAAAAATAAAGTGAGATCAATCCAATATCGCGGACCAAGTTTTTTTATGCTTTTCTACAATATAAGTATCAAATAAAAGGAGTCCTTGATGCAATTGCCGAATTGTATTGCAGCTAGAGTATTCAGAACTAACCGGCAAAATACCTTGCAACAATGATTCTTTGAATAAGATAAACATACTGTTTAGCGATAACTAAAGACGAAAAATAATAAAGAGGAAAAAATTATTTTTAAAACAAGCTTTTATCTAAATGCGCCAAAAAAATATTTTCTTTAAAACTTTTACTATAAAAATATGGCGTCTTTACTCAATTTATATTATGTAAAAGCTTGTCGCGATATTTACCTGACTAGATAAACAAATAAATATTTTACATAATCTCATTGTTTTTCTTTTTTATTTTCAAACTAAGTAAACAGGAGTAATTAAATCTCGCGACAAGCTTTTATATTATATAAATTGAATAATAACGCAATTTTTTAGGAAAAAGAGTATTATATTGTTCTAAGTGCATTTAAATAAAAGCTCATTTAAAAAACAGTTTTTTTTTAATATATTTTTCTTCTGGGCATTTTTCATATTTTTAGTTATAACTCGTCCTATATAACATCAATCAAAGTAAAATTGTGCATTTCTTGGTTTAGGACCTTGCAACAATTTTTCTACAAAATGTCGTTTAAAAATTCAAAAATTTTTGGTTCATGTTGTCCTTCTGAAACACCCAGCCTGGGACACACGGTATATTTAAGATTTTTATAAAATACCGACTTTTTTGAACTTTAACGTCCTAGATCTTAAAAATTAGGCTACGCTGGACATATGATTTGTTTTTAATACAGGGTGTCTCAGAATTGACGCCCGTGCTATAGGATTTGATTTAGGAGGCTATAACAAGTAGAAAAGTAGAAGTGGAAAAATGCCCAATTCTTCTGTGTTATCGAGTTGCACATTCTGGCCTATAAGTAAGAAGATTCTTAAACGAAACATTTTCTGATAGGTTAATTCAGACATTTTTTAACAATTTATTTAATTATAAAATAATATTTTTATTATCAGGTGGGTTGAAAAAGGTGGCTCTATACTATGGCCACCTAGATCTCAATCCCTTGAATTTTTTTCTGGGCTATCTTAAGGAACAAGTTTATCTCAAGCTCGTTGTAGATCCTAAAAATGTTGTAGCTTAAATTCATGCTGCTGTGAATACAAATACGCTACAGAACGTTCGTGCAGCCATGATTCATCACGCAAATGTTTGTGTTGAAGTATGATTCAATATATTTTTTTTGTTTAACTAATTAATTGTAGATTATTATTGTTAATAAAATAATTTATTGATTTAATATATATATATATATATATATATATATATATATATATATATATATATATATATATATATATATATATATATATATATATATATATATATATATATATATTATTTTAAGACCCCTAAATTAAACCTTAAAAGAACGGGCGTCAATTTTGAGACACCCTGTATAAAGTAACATAAGGAATCTCTCTTTAAAGTTTCGTATCGTTGTTAGGAAGCATCATGTATTTCGATTTTCTGTATATAATATTAAAATCTAAGAGACTTAAAGTATTTTTTTTATTACGATTATCTTTCTCTTCTCTAGTACAGTCCCTTAACTTAATAGTGGGGTCAGACTGAAACACTAAACAACGCAGTTTTTCTCAATTTTTGTATGGAAGACACTTGAGCATTGTGGTTTATAGTTTAATAAGTTTAAGTAAAACTTAGTTTATAGCAAATTGACCTAAAATTTGTGTTTGTGGCTTATCACGTTATTATAATAATTCAGATGTATAATACACATATAATATTTGTAAATACCGTACCTTCGTGGGAAAATCTTTCTTTAATTCTTTTATGCCTTGCAACCAATAATCACAGTATTTTTCAGAAATTACTTCAATATTTAGGAATGCTCCTTGTTGAGGTCCATAGTTATGGCCAGAAGTGGTTCCCCTTACAATTCTGGGGAAACGTTCGTAACTTCATCCTATAAAAAACATATTAATTTAGTTATTTAAAAATGTAGAACCACAAACAGAAATAGCATTACCCATTATTCTCTAGCTTGGGGTTTTTTCCAAAACACTAGTTATTTAATTTTTATCTTTTTTATGCCCTGTAACTTAAAACCAATGATTACACCAACCAAAAGCATATGGTCCGTCGCCAAGCGGAACATAGGAAATCCCATGTATATTTTAAGGGTGTTAATCATTATCGTCCCTGTACATTATACAGAAAAAATGTAGAATAGCTTTTTAAAGAGACCATCCGACAAACTTTTGTGCCAAGTTGAAAAAAATTTTAATAAGCGAATCTTGAATTATTCAATTAAATGTTTGCAAAATTACCAAATTTTCGGTTCAGGTAAAACTAAACAGACAGCTGACTGTCACTGATTTATTGACAATTTTTCTCATGTCAGTGACAACATTTATTTTAGAGGTGCCTATTTGATTTTACCTGAACCGAAAATTTGGCAATTTTGAAATTTAAAACAATAGTTTGTCGAATTGGCCTCTTCAAAAGTTATTTTACATTTTTCTGTTAAATTTACAGAAGAGCCAATTATTAACCCCCTTAAAATTTACATGGGATTTCCAATGTTTTGCTCGGCGACGCACCACCCGGTATAACACTAAAAACAATTTTAAACTTAGAAATCCACTGTCTAATTACTTCTCAACTCTTAAGCTACACCCTGTAAAACTATACTTTGGACAAATTTATCTTAAAAAAGTGTCTGCGTATGTTTATAGTTTAAAGTTTATCGTAGATATGATAAAGCTTTATAAGATATTCTTTATAAAATAAAGCATAAAAACTTATTAAATATTTTATTTCAGACAAAAGTTAAGTGCACTTTATGGCCTGGGAGGTAGCAACATCGGAAAAACAAGATTTGATTTTTAATATGTTGTTCTCCCTCCTCTTTCGGGTAAATACTCGGCTGTCTGGCTGGCGGTAGCGGTTGCGTTGGCGCCCAGCTGTGTCCTTGACATTTAGAGCTGTCACTGATATGTCCAAAAATGCATACTTTGGTCCTATATTATCATTCCCAGTTTTATTAAAATTTACCAAACGGTACAGAGGTTAGAAAGGGGATGACTGAATAATTAGCAGTGATAAAAGTGTCTGGCAATAAAAAATATATATTTTTCGTAAAACTATCTAGACAAGAAATTAAAAATTAGGTTTTCTAAATTGTTTTTAAAACCTTAAGGCTTAAGGCTGTGTTTTGGGCGAGATTAGCAGCGCGGCTCGACAGAAGCATCCTTATGTTACTGTTTCGTAAAGGTGATTTTATCGAGCCGCGCTGCTAACCGTGTTTCTCGTCGCTCCGACATAAACACACCCCAAGATGCATGAGGTAGAAATACCCAGCTGAGTGCCTCCAATGTATGGCGAACCAATTTTTTCGTATTTTATGGAGAATTTTTATAAAGAAAAATGACTCTGTGTTGCTTCTTTCCTTTCTGTCCTTTTTTTAAGCAAGAAGCGGTTTAGTTTTGTTACCTGTTATTAATAACGTTTAGCATTAACCGTTTCCCAAGTTTTATCGACTCAAAACAGACCAGTTTAGTGCGATCCCACCAAACATAAAGCATCGTCCTATTGTTGCATTTGTTATACAAAATCTCGGAAACAGTCAATTTTGAACCTTCGACCAATTGGTACTCTTAAAGAAAATTAAATTGTTTACAAAAATGCTCTTTTAGTAAATTTCCGTAGAACGAATTGTTTTCTTATAGTCGCGCCTTAAACATTATTATGTTTTTTAATTTTGTCACTAAGGTTTTGAATTTTTAAAACTACCATAAATATTAATATCTTTATAAAACAAATAATAATTTTTAAGGAAAATTCTATGCTTTACAAAAAAGGTCTTTTAACTTTTTTTTATAAATTCATTCCTTTCAAAGGTATTTAAAGTTAAAATAAATGTTTATTTCAATTTTATCATAGAAAATTCCTTTAAGAATATGAATTAGTTGAAGTTTCAAGAGTGACTGATTTCAAGATTTTGTAAAAAAAATGTAATAAAAAAATGTAATAATTGTTAAAAAATGATTAATAATTTTAATGACGCACCTCTTATTGGTAATATTAGGAGCTAAAAATATTAGGATATTTTCTTTTGTCGTCATAAACAATATTTTTACAGTACCGTTAAAAAATTATTGTTTGTTTTTTTGCCCAGTTTAATGCACACACTTTAGTATATTACTAGTACGAGTCTGAAACTTGTTGCTAACATAACAAAATGGTGGTGTCATATCATTATATCCCAAACTGCATTGGTGCAGGTTGTCTAAAACCCACATTTCATACTTGTACACCTGGTACATTACATATCGAGGTAGAAAGTGGTTCATTACTGTCGAGGTAAAGGAATTGCTTACTTAGGCACTTAGCACCTATGCTTAGCACGAAAGTCAATAATTTTTCTAGATGGTAATGAAACTTTTCACCAAGGTTTGTTAACTATTTTATTTATAACCACGTTTGTGCAATTTGTGTTTGTTTTTGTTTACAAAAAAACTAAATAAAAAAATATATTTATCAAATAAATACGCCAGCAATTATTTTCCGAATGTGAAAGTATCACAGGGATGTCTAAAATATCAAACCGGTTGTCAAGATGGCAATTTTTTAAACTTTTTGAAGGTTGCTAGAAAAAACATTAAAAAACTTTGGGTTTCCGTGTAAACCAAGTAAATTTTCTTTTGTGGATCGAAAGTAGCACTTAAAAAAGTAATATTTTTAAACTTTTTAAAAGTCAGAAATGTCAACATTATATAATGATTGTAAGTAAATAAATTAAATTACCTTATCCAAAGAAAATGTTTTTGTAACAACAAAGCCCCATCCTTGTTCAAAACTTCGGCGAATCATTGCGGGTGTGGTGACTGGTGGAGCTGATGCCAATCCAAATGGGTTTTCAAAACGAACTCCACAGATTTCTGTGGATATGTCAACCTCGTCAATAGCAGTGTGAAATAAAGGAAGCTGAGGTGGTTTGTCTTTTGATTTACCCTAAAATACCATAAAAACTACAATTAAATATTGTCTTTATAGATCAAGTATTATTAAGTAAGTTTGTTTTTAATTGGACCTATGACAACCATTAGAAAATGCATACCGAGTTAGTAAAAAGTACCGCAACACCTAAATAACTGTAAAGCCGCTAAAGCTTCATTTACAAAATTTGGTATATGGTATATTTTAATTGTAATGTTTAAAATTGGACGATCTAAGTAAATGAAGCTTTAATATTCCATCTCTTATATCCTGTTGCTGGGATATTATAACATCACATATTCAGTGTCAAATTTTTTAAACGTTTTACGGTAAAACACATTAAGGGCCTAACGTACTTTTTGCCAAAAAAGTCTACTCTATTCCAATAGCAAGTTCTATATTTGTTTAATTATTTGATATAAAAGAAAATGTATTTTAGTATAAAGCAAATTTTTAAAAATGCCCTAAAAATTTTTGCTTTGTTTGAAATACTAAAAGCTATAATAACATTTAAAAAATAATATTTTTAAAAATGAAAAAAATTAAATATACAGACTATCCACGGAGGGAGTTAACAAGAGGATAATTTTCGAATAAAAATAATTGTTTATAAAAATTTTTGCTATTAAAAACATGGTATTCAGGAAGAGAAAATGTTTGTTTTGTATACAGGGTTCGCAAAAAAAAAATTTTCTCCAAGAGTAAAATAACTAAATTTTTAATTTTTAGGCAAAATGTCATTAGGAAAATTTATTTAGAATAATGTTTGTAATCGATAACCATAATGATAAATTTTTTTATTAAAATTCATAATTTGGCAAAAACGCCTTGATCATATTCGTTTACAGCTGAAAAATTGTGTTTTGTAAGAATTTGGACAAGGAAGGGTTTCAAAAGCAAATTATAAAAGTTTTTAAGGTCATTTTATTATAAAAATTCAAAATAATTTATTTTTGATAAATTCAAAATTAGTTTCGTGAATCTTTTTGAATTTCCTGTAAACTTAATAAAGTCATTTAAAATGCTATTCTAAATAAATTTCCTAAATCATATTTTGTTTAAAAATAAAGGTAGTTTACTCTTGGAGAAAAATCATGTTTCTTAAGTTTTTGCAAGCCTTTTTAACATTTTCATTTTCTCTTCGTTAATACCATATTTTTAAAAGCAAAAATTTTTATAAAGTATTACTTTTTTCGAAAAATGAAATTTTTGGTCCATTTATCCTCTTGTTAACCCCATCCGTGGACAGTCTGTATATTATTACCACCCGGTATATTCTACGGCGATTCTTATTACAGCTTTTAGCATTTTAAACGAAGCAAACGATTTTTTTTTAAATAACATGTTTTTGAAATTTTAAAAATATTTTTTTTACTGGTTTAGTTAAGTCCATCCGTAGACACACTGTATAAAAACGTTACGGTCAAATATCTCACGACGTAGCCGATTTAGAAAAATTGATTTAAGCAAAAGTTGCATAATGCTTTTAGCTCTATCGTGTTTGCGAAACGATAGCCCCGAAATTTTAATAAACCTGTTGTTTTTAACTCTTTTTTCTAAACCTAGACCTATGTCATAAGATTTTGATCATTACGTAACTTTCTGAACGCAATGGCAATAGGAATAATTTAAATCCATTTTTATGCATTATCTATAATAAAAAATGATTTTTAAGGCATTTTAACTATTTCCCATAAGAAAATATATTAAAGAAAAATATTAAAAATGTTTTAAATTTCTTGGTAAATTCTGCTCTTTGCTTTAGTCAGAACCTAAATTTTTAAGTAAAAGGTTCTTTAATTGTGTATTAATAAACGCCTTTGTAAACGAAAATTGGATTAAAAACATTTTAGTGTAAAAAAACTTTTCTCTATATGTATAAAAGATTATTTTTAAATTCACCCATACAAGAAATGAAAATACAGGCATATTTTTGCTTAGAAATAAATTGATAATTGTCATTTAAAGTCACCCTGTAAAACATACAATTATTCTTGGAATTTTTGTTTTGTGCTAAGCAGGACAAAATGAAATATATGGTTAACACTTAAAAATTTTCTTAGTTGGTAAGAACTTTAATAACGCTGTATTTGTAACCAATTTATTTATGTACCGTATGACATCTAGCGTTTTTGTAGTTTTTGTATAAGAAACCTTTCCAAATCAAGCTTTCTTTATAAAGTAAACCAAGTATTGGTTTTGACACCATTTCGTGTTATATACGAAATTTAAAACATCTCGTTTCGTATTCTAATAAATGTATTTAGACATTAAACAGTGTGACTTTAAAACGATGTGAATAAACTCCAAAACCACTTTTAAACAAATATTCCTTTGTTAGTATATTTCTAGTTATTCTATACATATCACACATTTTGTTTAAAAATCATTGGTATTTTCTAAATCAAAATATTCTTTGTAAATTTTACTTTTAAGACGACAATACCTATATTAAGTTGTACTTACTTCCAAATAACAATGCATATACCATGCTGCTGTTTTTCCGTCATTGACAGATTCAACTGTGGTTTCTGCTACTCCTGCCATGTCTCCTCCAATCCAAACTTTTGGATGAGAACTTTGTAAAGTTTTAGGATTGATTACAGGTAAATTATATTGGTTTACTGTTAATGGTGCCAGCGCCTCTATTACTAAAAATAAGTTTTGTTATAAAACACCCTAGGTTATTTAAGCTTAGAGAACTTAAAAAGAAATAACAATTTTATTATTAATTTTTTATATAAAAGTTGTTATAAGTATAGTAGAAATTTTAGCCCAGCGAAATAAACAAACAAGAATCAAGTTTTTAATTAGTCTCCGCTTGCTTAATGCATTTAAAAATAAGGTGAAAATTTTACAAAAACCTTTTTATTTTTTGCATAAACAATGACAAATCGTGACTCGTGTGTCATATTCTTGCTTTACAATAAATTAGACTCAAACTTGCTAAACTCTTTTATTACTGTTTTAATCTAAAACTCAAATGTCCTTTTAATATACTGATTAAATATGATTTTCTTGCTTTGCTGTGTTATATGCACCCAAAAATAAAATCCTCTTAAAACATACCTTAGGGAGCTCAAAAGAAACATCGGCTTTGGAGGTTCTGTTTAGTTTTAGTTGCTGCTATTTTTTGAGTTACATTATTGTTATACATTGCGTCTAAAGCTTTGGATGGACATGGATGTTTAAATTATATTTTGTACCTACTACTACATTTTTGGCTTCAGATTCGTCTTTTTATTGCTTTATAAGGGCTATCATCCTTTTTAAAGTATTTCATAACATAAATAATAATATTTTTTCCGAATAGGAAATTTGCTTTATTTTGACAAAAAATCTATCACATAAAAATTATTTTGACGAAATCAACCAAAATTATTTTAAATGTGTCAAGGTACCACGGCACTTTTTTGATAATATTTCTTTTCACCTGATTTGGTTGAAGTTGAAAAAAGTTTCCACTGGGGTAAAATTTCTACTATAGTTCGTAGCTATAAGTGGTAATTCCTTGCACTATTCTAAGCATAAAAGTTTATAATTTATGTCTGAAAATCAATTATTTTTATAAAAACTGAATCGTTAATAATTAAATTTTTGCAAACATTTGGCAACGGCGCAACACAACAGGGATACGAGCGCACAAGGACAGCAACTGTTCCATCGAATTGTTATATTATTTATTTAATAGCGCATCTGTACATTACATTTACTTCAGGACTTACTGATACGTGGCGATAAACACCACCAATATACCAGATTATCGGTCACTTATTTAAAACGATGCGACGCACCAAAAAAGAAAAAAAACAATATTCGTTTATCACTTAAAGTTACAGTTAAATGTATTAGTAATTACAATACTCTTAAGTCTTTGGGAGTCTTTTACAAATGTTCTTCTAGCTAGTGGCCTTCGATCAAAAAAACGGTTTTTCTCTCCGTAAATAAATAGCATATAGTGATACTCGCGTACCAAAAACATCTCATTCCTATCAAAATGAACGTAATACATACTAAAAATAAAATGTAATTTTAATTCGGGTAAACATTATTTGCATAAATATTTGCAAGAAACTATCAAACAATTTTTTCCCGATGTAGGTATTTATTTTGTGACTCTGTGAGGGATTTTGTTTGTCTGTTTTTTTTCGAAAAATTTTGTTATAAGCAAGAATTTTATTTAGGCACAATTTATTAATAAATACGATTTATTGAATTGATGATTTTAAATAACCAATATGCAAAATTAATTGATTTTATGACTAAAAAAAATCGATTCAGCATTTTTTCTCCGAAACAGCTGATTTTCAACATATGTTTTAAAAAAATGTTTTTTCTAGAATAATGCATGAACAATATTTCGCTAACACCCTGTATACAGGGTGTCCAGTAAATATGTGGACAAACTTTTTTTAAGTCTGGAAAAGTTTTCCAAATAATATTTTGTATCAAGTTTAAACATAGAGGTTGTTTTCTCTTGTGTGTTTTGTAAGTTTAAGCATATGCAGATATTTTTATTAACAAATTTTGTATTTAAAAAATATAGAATTTTACCATATGGTTTAACAATTATTTCGGTCACTGTACAAAGAAAATAAAAAGTTAGGCTCGTGTAAACAATTTAACTTCTGGCTTCTGGAACATTTAATGTATGTTAATTTTGTAAGAGTTTTTAGGATATTAAATTTCTTAACTTCAGTAAGTTATTTGATATAGTAACTTTAGATACTGAAATTACACAAAACTTTTTGCAATTTAGAAATAAGCCACGCTATTTGCAGTTTAAGTTACATAGAATCGTTACAAAAACGCTTCAATTTATTAACACTAAGCATAAGTACTTTTTTTTGATTCAGGCTATAAAAAAATGTGTTTGTCTTATTGTAAAAGACGCTGTAAAAATAAAAGGCACTATTGAGTTTAGGTTAAGTTCATCCCCGGTAAAACTAAAGAAGGCAGATGCTTTAGAATGACACACATAATAAGAAACTTTATACAAACCCACCCTTATATTAAATGCTATATAAAATTTGGTGGTTTTCATTTAAAAAAATGATTGAGGCTTTTTGGTAGTTTTTCTCAAATTCATCTTTATTATTATTTCTTAAATAGTATTTTATAAAAATTTATAAAAAATAGGTAAGGTTCAACCTGTTACACAAGAAATATTAAATTATCTTTATAGGAAAAACTTAATACCTATTTTTTGGTCAGCAAACGTCATATTTGACAAATAAATTTAAATATATTAAAACCGCTTAGACTTAAGTATAGGACATAATACTCAAAATTGCTTAGAATCTCGTGGAAATCCTTAATTATAATGAAGAATAGAGTGTTTCTCTTAAAATAGGTAAGTGAATATGCACCTCCGGTATAACCGGAAATCCCAGAATTGTAAGATATTTGCCATATAAAGATCAATCTAACGTCAACCTAGCGCCAGTTTAAAAATGTACCTTTAGTAGATTCCAAGAGTCACCTTCAACAACCCTGTATTGTACCGTGTTGAATCAGTATAACATGTATTATTATCTATGAAGATACAACAGGGTACAACAAAAAGAATGATTTTTTAATGCAACTTCTCATACGTTACAGTGACCGGCAACATATGGATTTTCTTTTTTAATAATGGAAATTCCAATTTTTTTCTGGCGCTCGCATCTGCATGTCCAATAACCATAAAATCCATTTTGACATATGTCATGTAAACAGCGGTATGGCGAAAATTAAAAAAATCAAGTAGAAATCACAAAAAGTGGGGGTTAGGTCACAAAATATCAAAAATACTGTCAAAGTAAAAAGTGCTAAGAATTAAATTCTAGCCCCCAATACTAATAATATTTAAAGCATGTATTTTGAAAAAAGCGAATTTGCCATTTTTTACTTAATGCATCCGAATTCATAAGAGCCAAGAAATTACTTCCATATATTTAAACTTGTAGATGCATGAGCCAAGACGAAATCCAAAACTGGTGTAAGATTCTGAGTCGTTAAACGGTTGCTAGCAAGGGAGACGTTACGACTCAATGAGCGTCTCATTTGTCGTTTTTTCGACATAGGGGACACATCTAAGTAGTTACTCCAGGATATTTACATTTATAGCAGAATTTTATTTAAATAAACTTTATCTGTTTAAGTTAAAATAAAACATACTGTTTTGTTTATTTAAAAACCAGAACAAACAATTTAAAAAATAGGTTTTTGCCAGTATACCAAGCAATGGTTATTCTAATTTTTTTAAATAATTTTACCAAAACAAAAACGTTAAAGTATTTAAAAATAATAAAATATATTGATCCTAATCATGTTTTACCCATAATTAAACACAAGTTTTTACATTTGTGTGCATACACTTAAAAATTACCCCTTAATTTATTAATTTTTTTAATTGACATTTATTTTTTAATAGTTTATCAAGTAAAATAAACAGTTAACTTTTTTTGAATTTTACTAAAATATAGACAATTTTACCCATAACTCGTAAGCAAATCACCCTAACAAAAATTAAAATTTAAACTAAAAATTAAATATACATGAAAAGATCTTAAACCTGTTTTTTTCATTTGTGTCCAGAACCTACTTGAGCATCCATTTTAATTTCTAGCTTGTATTTTTATATTTTGCTAAGGTAGTTTTCTTAAAAGTTATGTCTATACTTTGGTATAATTAAAATGAAGAAATGGTAAATTGTTTATTCTAGTTGCTGAACTAATAAAATAAAACAAAATAATATTCGGCTTTTCTCCAGAATTAAAAAGTTTATTGAACATTATAGGAAAAATAGAGATGAATACAAAATAATACAATATAAACTATAAAATAAAATAATAGATGTTAATGACCTTAAAATAAAATAATAAATTGAGGGGTTATTTTTAGGTTTATCAATCAAAATGTGAAAACTCGTGTTTCTAAATTGTTTACTTTAGTTGTCAAAAAACCAGTAAACTCTATTTTATTTTGACTTAAACAAATAAAGGTTTTGTTTAATAAAGGTAGTTTGGTTTAGTTAAATTAATATACTGTGTAAGGCTTTCGCGGCCATCTTCTGCTAAACTTAAATTTTCTGGGCTATTCGACCGTCGTTGTAGATTTTGTTTCCTTGACGCTTCGCCAGCGCGAGTGTTTGGCATCCTCAGAAGTTTTCTAGTAGACTATTTGCATACTACTGTGAGTACACACACAGCAGTAAAATTAAGCCAGTTTGGTTAATAATTTAAATGTTATATAGATTAATTAAAACTTTGGTAAAAAACGTTTTAAAAAATGACAAAAAAAATTTTAAGTTTTTTTTATATTTTGTGACCTAACCTCACTTTTTGTGATTTCAACTTAGTTTTTTTTTAATTTCTTACCATACCACTGTTTACATGCAAAACCGATCAACAGAAAAAAATCGGAATTACCTTAAAAAATCCCATATGTTGCGGACATTTTGCTGGTCACTGTATATCAGCATTAAAAAGATTTTTTAAAGAGCTTTATAGAAATACAAGAGACAAAGATATATCTATGTTTATTGGATAGAAAAATCTGGCCATCCAAATTTGATAAATAATTTTTAGTTTTTATTAGAAACGTTATAAATTAACATTTTATTAAATTTTTAATTTCTTAAAGAAAAAAATATTGATTTAATTTGAAGTAGGTACCCGTATTTTTCATCAGAATGCAATTATCTGTTGAGCAATACAGAATACGACCAAAACTATATATTTTTTAATGGATCTTTTAAATGGGAATAAAATATACTAAGTTATTTAAAAAATTCCCTTTTTTGTGTGATTTTCTGTTTTAAGAATGTTAACTTTTTCAGATTTCAAAAATGTTGATTTTTAATAATCATTAGTTGATGGGTTTTTATTCTTTTTGTCATAAAAATGTCTAGTTATTTTTTAATTAGTTAGTGTAAAATTAAGTACGTTGTTTATTTACTTACAATCCGGATCGCTTAGTTCCGAACCAAATGCGGATATTACAAAATCTGCTTTAAGAGTAGTAAGTTGTTCCGTGTCCGATACCCATTTTCCATTTTCCAGCTGTTCAGATCGACTAAATGTAAGAGATGCTATACGACCATTTTTTAGGTTAACTTTATACGGTGAGAGAAAGCCCATAAGTTCACAGTGTTCTTCAACGGCAACTGATACTTCTTCTGGAACAGCCCTTATATTCTGAAACCCCTACATAAATAAAATACATTTTATTACTATAATTGTTTTTTGAGAAAATTTAGTTACAGCATTATTTTAAGGTATAAATTATTTAAAATACATATGTACTGCATATACCGGGTTTCTGCGGGCGCGGAAAAAGCTACCACACATTTCTGAGGCTAGTATTTGACAATCTAACCCAAGTTACCTTAGTCCAGAAGTAAAAATTTTTGCATTTTTCCAAAATCATTTTTTTTAATTTCCATTTGGTTTGAAACAAATTTGTCTCTTGATTTTTTTTTATTTGATGTACGGTTTTCGATTAATAAATAAATACAAACCATTTCTCAACATGGTCATTTTGTATCTTTTTTTATTTTCAAATTCTGCAGTAAAAAATTACCCTTATTGTTTATTCTTTAATTAGATAGGGATTCCGACCATTCCGAAAAATGGTTTTTATTATTTACCCGAAAACAGTAAATTAAATAAACCCTAAATAAGAATTTAAAAAACATATATTTTTAATACACTGAATTGTATCCGCAGTTGTTGGTTTCTTGTGAAACATTTTTTAAATATTAATACTAAATAGGAAAATTGCTTTTTAATGTTTCAAAAATGATTAGAGCATTACTCTACAATTGTTTCGCCTTTCTAGGGCTTCATCAAGAGTACTTCGTATACGAAGTACTCTTGATGAAGCCCTAGAAAGGCGAAACAATTGTAGAGTAATGCTCTAATAATTTTGAAACATTAAAAGCAATTTTCCTATTTAGTATTAATATATATATTTTTATTTTAGAAAAGGCAGTGGCTTAACCTTTTTTTTATTTACATTAGACCTCTTATGGACGGCACTGGTAACAATTAATTTTTGTATGTTAATATAAAATGTTTTTTAATACATAGGAGAGACACATAAAAATATCATGACAACTTTCCATAACTTTTATTTCTAAAGCCCCTCATTACAGAGTTTTGGAGGATTAAAGGATCGGTTTCTGTTGAATAGCTTTTATAGTACTTGGTGTATTGAAATATAATTTTTAATATGATACATATATTATTATTTAGGACTCCTTAAAAGACTGTTCTTGTTAAATTGTTGCACTGATTAGTTCGCCAGTGGCCGACCAACTCTTACACAATAGTGTTAGTTATTTTTAAATACAAAAATTCTATTTTTATTCCTTTATTATAAAGGGTGTAAAAATAATTAGCACTAGTATGTAAGAGTAAGGCCGCACCTGGCGCCCTAATGAATGCAAATGTTTTAGGAGGAATTTTAAGTTGTGGAAATATCCTCAGTTACAGCTCTGACGGCGCGGCGCTTCGATAACATCGGCCTGCATTTGGTTAGATTAATCAGATTAAACTGTTTGCCGTTGCGATTTTACAAAGTGTATTTTTGTTTTCGGAAATAATTTTTTAAAAGCTTTTTAAGGTTCATTATTAAAGTTTAATTAGGTTTCTTGTTTTGTTTATACTTTTTGTGAAGTTTAAGTGGGTTTCAGTGTAATAATTTAGGGTTTTTTGCGGGGTTTAATTAACAAATTAACTTAGTTTTTTTCTCTAGAGGGTTTTCCGGGGTTCAGTTTTTTTGTTTGTTGTTAGGTTAAGTTGCGCTAGGCGCCCCATTTATTGAGAGTTGTTGAGGGTTAGCATGCCACTCATTAAGTTACCGGATTTCGGGGAACCGGGCCCGGAGGAAGCGAGGAGGAATTATTAATCGATCCCCTAATTACTTAGTGTTTTGTCTTTAAAATATAATATACAGGGGGTATCGTGAAGACAAGCAGAGTTTTCTGTATGTGGTTTTAGGGTATCAGAAATAAGATTTGATTTCTTTCAAATTAAATAAACTTTAATATTGTTTTGTTGTTTGGCAAGAACTTAAGAAAAATAAGTATTTTTGTAAAATAGTGTTAAGAAAATATTTGTGGTCATTGACCAGTCGTGTAAATTGTTAAAAAAAAATAAGAAATAAACTAAACCAAACAAATTATTGACTTTTAATAAAAAAAAACAAAAATAGTAAATAAAATGAATACTCAGCAAACTAAAATTGACCCTAAGGTTAGGAGCAAGCCCTCAGAACCCAAATCCGGAGATACAACTAACCGCGTGCTCCGGCGAAAATGCGGGGTCCCACCCCTAAATACAAAGAAAATGTAACCGCGCTCATCGGCGAAGGTTAGGATACACACCACCTGTCATCCCCAGATGACGTCACAAAAACCAAGGAAAAAGGCTCTGCAGCCTTACAACCCACTCTGTGTCTGTTAACACGCGACCCCAGTTATGCAGACATGCAGACGAGCGTCTGCCGTATAATTTTACCGATTTTTAAAATTAATATTTGACAGACTCATCGAAAGAGGTTAAATCAGGAGCCATCCTCGAATTAGAAAGACGCCGATTGGAGCGCGACGCGATCAAGCTGCGGTCTTTGAGCAGTACCGGTCCACCCCTCAAATCTAAGGAGAGCTTTAATAATCGGGCTGAGTACGTCAACAGAATAAAAAGCTGCCAAAAAGGCGGCAAAATCCGCCGGCGTACAAATACGACCCTGGGATACCTGAGCACTGAAACAAGATACGGTGACGGGCCGCACCCGTATCAGAATCCTTACCTTAGAATGTATTATAAAAATATATATTTTATTATAGTGCATTAAAAGCTATTTAAAAAGCGATTTTAAATAGCGTTCTTTAATGGCACATATCTCAGTAAAGATAGTTATAAAAAAGTCTATAAAAATCTTACACATTATTTTCAGGTGCTTTATGATGGCAATATGGACAATATTTTGGGACACCCTGTTTATTTATTTAAAAAATATTACCTTCGGAATATGACAAAAACTTTTCTTGCACCACAGCGAAGAGCGGAAGTAGCACAGTCAAAAGCAGTGTCTCCAGCACCCAATACTAACACAGTTCCATACAGCTGTGGAAGGGTTGAGCAAGCACCACCAGCACATCCTTTTTGGAACCACATGCAACAGCTGGTAAGAAACTTTTTGATGTGTAGAATCCATGGGCCTGATCCAATTTAGCAAAGAGCGGATCAACCTTAAATAATAAAAAATAAACTTTAATTTGGAGAAATTTAGAAATAAAGTATGTTACATTATGATTTTGAAATTGTCAATTATTAGATTTTTACATTAGTACAGAAGTTTTATAAACAAATGTCTTTAGATACCCCAAAAATGTTAATCTTAAGGATTTATAAGACTGCAAGCTACCAAATTTTGAGGTTCTGCATTTTATTTTAGCGATTAGGATAGCTGATGTTAACAAACTTCCTCTTACCCTGCTTAAGACACCCACGGTACGTTAGTGTTTAGGCTTTTAGCCTTCGTGGATTATCCAAAGTTTAAAAAAATATATGATGACTTAGCTAGAGCCCCGGTCCAGAATAAAGTTGTTAGCTCTTACAATAGACTGGGTTGTATGGGCACCAATGTATCAAACATTATTTTCATGAGTTTTTTTTTGCAGAATCATGTTTAAAATGAAATGCTGATTACGACGATCTTTGATGCCAGCTCAAATTATGGTCCAAATTTTTTAAACCGCTTTTGTATTAACACTTAAAATAAATGTTTTTTTTGCATTAAATAAAATTGTATGTAATTTTTTTGTAATTGTAACAATTTCAGATTAAGCAATTTGACAAGTTTAACTTAACTGTAGATATATTTTTTTATTAATTAAAAAAATGTGTTTACACTTTTTCTGTATAGATATGGTCTTCATATAAACAGCAATCAGATCGGCCAAGTGTATTCAAAAAGTTACCACGATAACTACCCTAAGGTGTCGCGGCTAAGGTAGTTGTCGTGGTAACGTTGAAATTTTGACCAAAATTCACGCTGGCATCATGGCCGTGTAGGATTTATCTGTTAATTTTGCGGGTAAAAAATTTACCAATTTGGTACTGGTTTACAATTCATGCGCATACGTTCAGCTTTAATATTCTTAACTTTTTAAAATGAGGTAGAAAAAGTTTTAAACTTTTTTCAAAAAAAAACAGAAAACATGAGGGAAAAATAGAAACCACAAAAAGTTAGTAGCAGAAGCCACTAGACTCAAAACTTCAGCTCCTTGTTAATAACATTGTACTTAATTAAAAAAAAATCACTCTCAGAATATTCAAGGTATTTATAAAATATTATAAAAATATTTTTCACAACCAAATTAAGGAATCGCACTTCAACCTTTTGTAGAGTAGTTAGGAAACACCCAATATACAGTGTGCCTACGTAAGTTGGCGTTATGTGGGAAATTTTTTAATATTAATTTTAGGTAAATAAATTATTCTTTATAAACAGTTCCGCATGGTCTAAAACCCAAATTGCAAACAGATATGAAATTGTATCCGTCGTCTCCAAGGTTTGCTTAAAAATGTATTTTTTTCTAAGAGTAATGTACCTGTATTTTTGCTAATATTAAAAATTCTTATAAAAAAATTAAAACTAAAAATTACATCTAAATATGCAATTTTAGTTACAAAAAAATATATATTTTTTTCCTCGATAATTGAGAAAATTTAGGTTCGTGCATTAGTGCAATGTGCATTTTTATTGTTTTAATAAAAATACATTTAAAAAGGTTATTTAAAATTGTCCTATAAACTTTATAATTATTATAAAATGTATTAAACTAACGTACAAACCTAAATTTTTACCGTTATCGCAAAAAAAATAGAATAATAAAAAAAAATCTTAAATACAATGTTCGATATTAGCAAAAATCCAGGTACTTTACTTCTTAAAATTAGAAATGATTGTAAACTTTTGGCGAAATTCTGATTACAAATTTATGTTTAGCGGGTAAGAAGACATTGAAAACATGGTTCATTTATATTAAGGGGGTTATGACATAGTCACCACATTATTGGCCATTTTTTAAATGTTATAAGGTATCTTTTAGCAGTGTTATGAAATGGACAAGCGACGGAGGAATACAGTTTATACTATTATTAAAACAACCGTGTAGGGGAGAGGGCCCTAAGATGACGAAGCGGGTAAGATGACGAATCGGCTATAAATCATACCCTCTCTCTCTCTTTGCGCAGCCAATATGATGTGAAACGTTCGTTATGTGCGCGCGCTTTACGGGGTTACTTCACTTCGGCCTCGAGACGGTTAGTCAGTTCGCAACAAGTGAATAAGGTGAATCGTCGTGCTTCGTTATAATTTTAGTGGCATAGAAAATAACGTCTGCATTTTTCTAGGTAAGTTTGAACTTAAAACTTTTTATTACAAAATGTTTATGAGTGTGTTTGGCATCATCTTGGATATTTTTATAATCACTAAATTCACGTTTTTTCTTTGTTTTAATTTATTAAATTTTCAGTGTGATGGGGGTATGTTGACGAAAACCAAAGTAGCTAAGATGACGAATTCGTCATCTTACCCACTTTCATATAATATTATGTTTGTTGAGTAATACATTATTTACATACAATTTTAGAACATAAAATATGGGAAGAGTATACAAGCGCAAAACGCAACGACAATCATGAAGTAAAGAGAACATGCGAATTGCCATAAATGAGGTAAGACAAAACAAGAGAAGCGTAAATTCCGTGGCAAAAGCATATAATATCCCGGAAGCAACTCTTAGAAGATACCTGAAGCGGGATCCTAAGAAAGTATGGTTAAAATTTCTTCTAAAATAATATCTTGTTAAAAAAATGATTGGTCTTTATTTTCAGGAATTTCCTTGCAATGCTGGTCGATTCAAGAGCACGTTTTCTGATGTGGAGTTAGAAGAACTACGAGAGTATTGTATCAATATTGACAAACGGGCATTTGGACTAACTAAGGAGCAATTAAGCAGAATAATTTATGATTTTGCGGAAAATCGTCATATTTCACACAGATTTAACACAACCAAGAAAAAGCTGGACGACACTTTGTTGAGTGGTTTATGAGGAAATACAACTTTTCCCTACGAAAGCCAGAATCGACCTCAATAGCTAGACTTATGGGATTTAATCGCCAAAGTGTTTCCAATTTTTTAGCGCACTAAAGGGACTCAAAGAAAAATATAATTTCCAACCCAATCAAATTTACAACGTAGATGAAACCGGTGTATCAACAGTTGCCACAAAAAACCCCAGGATAATTACCCAAAAAGGCAAGCGAAGAGTAATTAAAATATCTTCTGCGGAACGAGGAACTAATGTGACTGCTGTATGCGCGATGAACGCAAGTGGGTCATTTATTCCTCCTTTTTTGATTTTTCCTAGAGTCAGAATGCAACCAGCCTACATGAACAACACACCTGCTGGATTTGCAGGTGTTGCACATGAAACCGGATGGATGACATCTGTACATTTTTAAAATACCTGGAACATTTTATCCAATACGCCCGTCCTAGCGAAAACAACAGAGTCCTGCTCATAATGGATAACCATGCAAGCCATGTTACCTTTGAAGCTGTAACATTGTGCAGGGAAAATTATATTTCTCTCTTGGGATTTCCCGCACACACCAGTCACAGAATGCAGCCATTAGATGTGTCAGTGTATGGCCCCTTAAAAACAGCATATAGTAGGGCTTGTGATGACTATTTGACAAACAATCCTGGAAAAGCCATTACACTGAGTGACATTGCCTCAATCTTTGGAAAGGCCTATTTAAAAGTAGCAACCGTCGCAAATGCTTTAAGCGGATTTCGGGCAACTGGCATAGAGCCGTTTGATTCTGAAATTTTTACGGACGTTGACTTTGAAACTGCACAAACGACAGAGAGGGAACTTGACGCTGAACCAAAGTTATTTAAGCAAAATTATCAAACTGAGAGATTGCCATCGGAACTAAGTCTTTTGAATTCTACAGCAAGCACTAAACCTGTGCCATCCACATCTGGTCTTCAGCTTATGTCACAGCCAGTAACTCCCAACAAAGAGCAGATGGAGGCAGCTAATATTGAAAAAACATTAGAAACTCCTGATAAAGAATGCCAGAACCAGACAATCGAGTTGGGATTACCTCCTTTGCCTAAAGCAAACACGCAGAAGAGACGTTGTAGGAAAAAGCTACCCTCACTTATAATTTCTAGCACGCCCGTCAAGAATGCTTTAGAACAAAAGCACAATGAAAAACTTGAAAAAGAGAAGAAAAAACAAATGAACGGCCCATCGAAGAAAAAAATCAAAAAATCGGCAGCAAATCGGTTCAAGAAAAAAATAGTAAAGTAAATAAACAAAATAAAAGCAAAAGTGTAAAGCGTCAAGTTTTTGAGTCATCTGATTCATCTGAGAGTTCCGTAGATGTAGCTGTATTGGATAGTAATGATGACATGGACGAAGAGTTTGAAGAAGATGACAGACTGTGCATATTTTGTGAAGATGAGGGCAAACATAATGAGCTTTGGTTTTGTTGTAATAAATGCACCAAGTGGGGACACGCAGAATGCACTGGACTTAATTTGAAAGAAGCAAAAGCCAAAGTGTGGGTTTGCGATTTTTGTCTTGATTAAAATTAAGTCATAATTTGAAATTTTTTGTTCGCCCTTGGCTCTTTTAATACTAGTTTTCTTGCTTTTAGTTGTTGTTTTTAAAACTAAATCATTAAAATGTTGAAATGAATTGTTTTATTACCTTTTTACCGTATTCGTCAACTTTTTTTTTTCACCCTTTCGGGGTCATCCCACCCAGGTCCGACGACCGCCCCCTAGGTGGTGCACTGCAGCCTGAAGGCTTATTGTACCTTAACCCCTACTCCTTCTCATTCACACACCATTCATTCCATAACTTAGATGGTTGTTGCTCGGTCCGCATCCCCGAGCAGACAACACCGTGTGCCGCCGCCCGAAACACCGCTGCCGTCGGACACCCATCTAAATTATGGGCGCGCATTTCACTACTTAACTCCAGTGATCGACGTTTGCCGATACAACCGAAGCCGCCACAAGCGCGCACATTCGTCAACTTACCCACATACGTTCGTCATCTTGTCAGCAAAAGCGGGTAAGATGGCGATAATTACATTTTTTTTCAAAAAAATTGCCAGCCACAAAGTGCAAATTTGAAATAAAACCAATTCAAATATTGATTGGTCACATAAATATTATATGCCCTGCTTTAAAAAACATTTATTGGTAAGAAAATAGATTTTTAATTGGACCGCAAACCTTAAGTTCGCCATATTAGGGCCCTCTCCCCTACACAACACTTCTTGATTGATCATCAGCTGACAAAATATAGTGACTTTACTTAGTCTTGCTAATTTTTTCCTGTTATATGCCATTCTTTGTGCCCTACAACCTTGAACCACCGAAAGTTTGATTTATGTCATCAAGTATACACGTTCAGCCAAATTAAAATGTATATATGCCAGTTAAGCAACAACAATGCGGGAACGATGCGTCATCTTTGTATAATATCTACCTGTTGAGAGTATAGTATTCTACACGCGTTTGATCATCTTCTTTACACGCATTGCCTCTGTAACTTTTTATTTGGATGAACGTGTGTGGTGCGATACTTTTTTCTATTTTTAGTGTAGTTTTTTAAGTAGTGTTAATAAGTACTACTTATATTAAAGTCAATTGCCAAAAACAAGTATTTTAAATATACAGTGAGTCCACGGATGATCTTAAGTATACCTGTAAAATTTTCTATTTTACAAATTACAAAAAATAGTTATTCCTAACAAAAAAATTTGCCTTGTCAAAAATAATAAAAGATATAATAAAAATCACTGTAGGATATACAGGGTGGTTCAAAATTGCTACAATATAACTTTGAAAAATAGCATAAAAAAGAAATTTAATAATGTTTTTCTATTGTTTGTAGTTAGATTAGATTAGATTAGATTAGATTAGGAGGTGGATTGCATATCCTCTAACACTGCAACCTGCTCAGGTTTATTGTGTGTCCTCCGTCCATAGGTTAGAGCACGCTATCCAAGCCAGTCTGTTTAATCAGACTCCACAAGCTTGAAACTGGCCCCTTGGTATATCTTGCCGCTTTAGGTTTTTCTTCACCCATTGACTACAATGACGAGGTCATCAGCATAACCCAGGCAGTTGTACCTTTCACCAGTCAATTTGTCGAGAAGTTCATCTACCAGGACTGCCCAATATAATGGCGATAGAACGCCTCCTTGTGGACAGCCCCTCCCCACTTTAGCCTCCATTGTTACTGTGCCTAAGGTGGATCTTATGACCCTGTTTCTCAGGCTGGCTTCGATCCAGTTGCAGATCGTGTCGGGGATTCCTTTTTTCCTTAGCGCGTTTATTAGTGAGAAAGTTGGTACGTTGTTGAACGCGCCTTCTATATCCAAAAATGTTGCCAACGCCACCTCTTTGTCGTCAATCGACTTTGCCAGGAGTCTGTTTAGATCGTCTAGTGCTAGATCCACAGACATTCCTGGTTGGTATGCGTATTGGCGCTTGTTCAGAGGATTCCTATTAAGGGTGCTTCCTCTGATGTATCTATCCACTATTTTTTCCAATGCTTTCAGCAGGAATGAGGATAGACTGATTGGTCTGTATGACTTAGGCGTCCTTAATAGGGATTTGCCTACCTTGGGTAGGGAGATCACCCTTGCCTTCTGCCATAATTTGGGTATGTAGCCCCAAGCTACACATGCTGACTGAAGATTGTGCATAAGTGTGGCATTAGGATGTCCTGCCCTTTTTGCAACAACACTGGAAAGATTCCATCCAGGCCTGGCGATTTGAACGGCTGGAATTCGCCTAAAGCCCATCTGATGGAATTGTAGCTTACCACCTCAGCTGCTTTTTTCCAATCCACTTTCTTCGGGCGTTTTGGCCTATCAGTGGGTTGGGTTAGCCTTGTTGAGTTGGTGATTATTGACGAGCCCGGGAAATGTGTGCTTATTAGCAGCTCCAGGCTCTCCTCCGTTGTGCTCACGTATGAGCCATCTGACCTCTTTAGCATGCCGGGTTCTTGATCAGAGCCCTCTTTTGCCATGATTCTGTGCACTCTAGCGCACACGGGAGTTTCTGAAATCTCCTCGCAGAATTGTTCCCAGGACTTTCTTTTTGCCCTGCGAATCTCTTTGTTGTACTGCGTGAGTTTCGCTTTGTACGAGTTCCAATCATGGTTGACTTTGGCCTTGTTAAACAGCCTTCTCACCTCGGCCCTAAGGTCCTGGAGGTGATTATTCCACCATGCTGTCTTTCTTTTCAGTTGTCTTACCGTTTCTGGACAGTTTGCCTCGTAAGCCGCCTGAATGGCTTCGCTTATTTGTTCTACTGCCAGATCAAGATCTCTCACTGTGACTATTTTAGCTATTCCGCCCCCAAGCGACTCCTTGAGTGTTGCTTCAAAGCCATCCCAATTTGTCCTCCTGGGGTTGCGGAATTTGCTTACCGTCAGTTGTGAGGTTTTTATGTCATACCTTATGTGGCGATGATCCGAGCACGATGGCTCTTCGGAAACATGCCAATTAGTTATTTCATCGCTTACATTGTGGCTACAGATTGTGAGGTCAAGGACCTCACGCCTAGTTAATGTAACGAAAGTTGGTTCGGAGCCTATGTTGGCTATATCTAACCCTTCACCTGAAATGAATTCTAAAAGAGACTCACCTCTGTTATTAACATTGGTGCTTCCCCAGATTGTGTGATGGGCGTTCATGTCACCTCCTATCACCAGTTTCAAACCTCTTCCCCTACAGTGGGCCACTATGTCCCCCAAGAGATGTGGAGGACAGGTCCTCTCTTCGCCAGGAAGTAGGCACAGCAAATTTTGTTTTTTGTAGTTACTAGAAAAAATTGAGGTTAACGTAAAAAAATACAAACCAGTAAAAAATGTTTTACTGGTTTGTTTTTTTACGTTAACCTCATTTTTTTAAAGAAAAGGGCAAAAAAATCGCCATATGATCTACAGGGTGATTTAAAATTACAAATACGTTATTTTTAAATTAAAAAGAATCGTCTATCAACATTTTTTTACTTCTTATTTAAATTGCATAAATATATTATAGAAATTTCAACTTTTTGTTGAGTAAATTATTACCCTTTGGATTACTACTTACATACATTTTAACCTAAGCTTAATGTTTGCATATAAAAAGTAAAGTGCATTTATAAAAAGAAAAAAAACATTTATTTTAGTTTACACTTAATTTTTGCAATCATAAGCAATAGGAACAAAATGTATTGGAATATTTTTATTACTTTTTTATGCTTTTTAATTAGGTAGCGCAAAAATATATATATATATTTTTTTAATAATATTTTCCCGATATACATAGAAGCACCCTGTATATCAAAGGGTAATTTTACTGTAGATTTTAGCATTTCAGACAAAACCAAATTCTTAATAAGGAATACCTTTTTGAAATATTAAAAATAAAATTTTTTACAGGAATAGTTAAGTGCATCCGTAAACACAATGTATATATTTTTTTGACGATAGTAATAACTTCTTCTTTAATGACATAATTATATTTAGTGCAAAATGCGTGGCAGTCCTCGCAAATAGTTTGTTAATGCGAAATCTGACAAACTTACAAAACAAGTTGGACCGAAGTGACATTCAATCTCGTTCCATGTTTCCCTATAATCCAGTTAGTAAACTTTACTTATCTGCGATTCGTATTGATTATGCTAAGCAGTTATGATACACGTCACATCGTTTAAAAGTTAAGCGGTTAACGTTGAATAAGCAACGTTAATGTCTTTACCTTATTAATAGAAAGCTAAATTATACAGACAGGCCCTAAAGTATGAAAATGGCCTGATATCTTAAAAACTTAGAAGAATGGAAAAAGCTTTAAATAAAAAATGTACACAATTAAATCGGGCATCCTAAAGTGACCATAGACTTTACTTTAAAACTGGAATTATTAAATAGTTTGGGGTTAATTTTTAGTTAAGTTTACTTTAGTTCAGTTGTTCAGTTAAGGTAGAAACAGTTTTTAGGTAGTAGTTATTGAAAATAAGGTCCGTGGTAGCACTATCGCGTTATCTAAAAGGTGCTGCGAAATGCAATTACTGCATGTTTCAGTGTTTGGACAACGTTGACGGAACAAAGGAAAAGATAAGTTAAACATTTTATAACCCAATACACACGGTACTCTGGTACTTGCATAAGCCTTCGTAGGCTGTTACAAAAACACAAAAGAAATATCGTTCAGGGCCGGATTTGGAATTTAAGGCGATCTTTCAAACCGAAAAATCAGCATTTACTATTTTACAATTGCAAAAACGATTTTTCCCCAAATATTCGGGGTAATTTCCGTTTGCAGGTAAGTACGCATCTAACTTTTATGACAGGCTATACTAAAGCTATTAAGGGTGTTTGATTAAATTGGATGTATTGTTTATTACATACAAGCAAATGTATGTAAATTACATTAACTCTTGTAGCTTGTTAGTTGAATTACGAATAAATAAATTAAAAGAATAATATTAAGCCGTAATGAAAAAAAAATAAATGCATACTTACAGAAGAATGGAACTTTTTACCATCGTTTAAAATAAAAACTTTATTTTTAATGGAAAAATAGTAAATGTAAAGTATATATATCGTTGAATTTAAAATTAAAATACGAGTTTATTAAATTTAAAACCAAATATTCCGCCCATTAAAAAAAAAGTTGATAATGGTGGCTTAAACACGAAACGTCGGATCTTAAATTTAATGACATTATTTTATAAAACAGAAAAATTGGCAATGATAATCTGGTATTTATTTTAAAGTATCTCTTTAAATAAACTGAGAAAAAAATAAAAATATTTCACAAAATTTGATTTTTTTCTAATAATCTCGAAAAGACTGCATCTGACAGTTATTTTATGATAATTTATGTCAGACAGAAATTCTGGCTAATGTAAACGGTCAAAAAATTATTATATTTTATTCTTTTTTTCGATTTTTGGCTTTCACACGTAATGTATTCAGCCATTGTCAAGTGGGTGTGGTCAAAAATTTATATCCGATAAAAAAAATTATTGTTTACATTAGCCAGAATTTCTGTCTGACATAAATATCATGCAATAAATGTCAGATGTAAACCTACCTTAAAATACGTATAAGTTTTAGTAAGTTTAAATTGTTACCTTAGGTAGCGGTAAACCAATAGCGAGAAAAACGGCATCATGTTCGCTTATAAGACGCTCTACAGTCAAATCCTTGGTGGAAAGGCTTCTTCCAAGTTCTACACGAATTCCTAAATCTCGAACCAAGTTAGCTTCAAAATCCACAACGTGTTGTGGAAGTCGGTATTGAGGAATTTCCCAAGTACTAAAATAAATAAATATTTATTTTTAACTGATTTATAAAAATATAATTATCTTCTTAAATACTAGAGAGTGTGATAGGTTTTTTAATTTTTTGGTTAGTCTTACCTTAATTATTTCTATGTATTTTAAAATAATATACGTAGAAAACTGAAATATAATATTGACCTGACACGATAAAAAAATTACATGGCGCAAAGTTGATGGAACTGGGTGATCAGGGAATATGTTTACTTATAATCTCCCTAGAGCTTAAATTTTTTCCGAAAATTTTATCAAGGTGCAAAATTTTTGAAAATTTCCCGAGGCCCTCGCCGATGGAAATTTTCTTTAAAAATTTTCCGAGGCCCTAGCCGATGGAAATTTTCTTTAAAAAATTTGCGACCTAGAAACAATTTACGGAGAATAATTTAAGCTCTAGGGACGTTCGGTAAGAACACTTTATAATAAAAATTATTTAAAGAAGAAAATACAACTTTTGACAGACATTCGTTATTTTAGCTGTTTATTTGTCCAGTTTAAAGGCGTACTTGGTAAATTTTTATTTTTCTCAAAATAAATAGAAAATGTTGGTTTTTGGCCAAGATAGTCAAAAAATAATACAAGCTAAGGTAGATAATTTAATATCGTCAAATACCAAAAATCAAGGTTAACCCTATGGAAACAATTTTTGGCCTTTTGTAATTTAACATGAAAAGGAAAAACTTAGAGGACTATAAGGAATATGTTGTAAAGGTAAAGAATTATTTTTTATTTTAACCTTTTTTTTTATTTCGGCATTTGCACGTGACAGCTGTTCAGCCAGGAAAATTATCACATAAGAATTTTGCAGCTGGGTCTCTTAACCGTAAAAACCTTAAAAATTCAGGTTGCCGTTAAAGCAACTTGTCAAAATCAGAGCATTTTATTGGCTTTAAACAACAGGTATATAATTAAAAAACAAAGAAACCAGTTGTTTTACCCACGACAAGACATATTTTCTTGTATCGATACAACCTAATCACTCTTGTAAAATTATATTATATTATTTATTGGCAAAGACACAAGATGGGGTGATATCTAACCTATACATACAGGGTGTTCATTTAAAAACATGCCACTCAATTATCTGCGAAAAAAACAGATTTAAAAAAATCGCCGAAACATGTCAAGATATTTATTAAGGAAGAACGTTTCTTACAAAAAATTGGGCCACCACCCCAAAATTATTAAATAAAAAGGGGGTCGAATGATACATCATTTTAAAACTCCGAACTTATAACCCTAAAATATAAAGTCAGAACCTTGATCAACTACAAAATGGCGGTACTCTAAATATTACCTGAATACCTGATTTGGTTGGCCATATGTCCGAAACTTATTAAGTTGAATATAGGGTGGTATTTTCTTAAAGCTTTAAGAAAATACCACATTAAGCATACCTGAGTTTATTAGTTTTGGAAATATAACTATCCAAATTAGTTATTTGGGTAATATTTAAAGTACTGCCATTTTGTTGTAGGTGAAGGTATTGACTCTATATTCTAGGGTTATAAAGTACTTCTAGGGAGCTGTACAATAATGATTACTTAACCCCCTTCTCATTTAAGAATTTTGGGGTGCCAACCCTGGTGGTTAAGAGGTTAAAGTTTCCCTTAATAAATATTTCTGACGTTTTTCGGCGATTTTCTCCAATCTGTTTTTTTCGCGGATAATTAAGTGGTAAGTGTTAAAATAAACACCCCGTATAAATTAAAGAACTTATTGCTAAGGACAAACAATACCTAATATGGGAAAAACGCTGTTATTAGTTAAAGTAGTTACGTGGGTTTACTTTGACACGATTGGACTAAAGTTACGAGCTATACATATTATACCAAATTATTTCTGGCACAAAAAATAGTTATTAACCTTGTTATTTTGTTTTACAAAAAATATTTTACTTACACATTAGGTAGGCAAGGTTTTTTTATATTTTTTACAATCAAATATTTTTATCAATGATAACTCTTTAAACGGTTATACTTAGCTTGACGTAATGATTTATAGTATGTATACTATACTATAATATTACTTCAATTTAAAAGGAATTTGCACATTTTTAAAAATAATAGTTAAAACTGAATAGTTTTCAGTATTTTTATTTACCTTAAACCTCCCAAAACCTGCAGTTTTTCATATATGCACACATTGTCGTAACCGAGACGTCCTAAAAATGTGGCGCAAGAAAGTGATGCAGGTCCTCCACCAATGAGTGCGATTTTAGCTTGAGGATTTTTTGGTTTTGGAGTCTTTGGATCTCGTGTCTGTGGAATGCCCATTTTGCTAAATACCTACAATGTTTTTGGTTAAAATTTAGATAATAATTCTAAAGTAATTAATACAAGTACAATGTTAATTATCTTGTCAATACTAATCCTTTTAAAGAACAATATAGGAATATAAAAAAGTAAACACCATAAGATAAATAATTAAAAAATCTAGAAATCTTAATTTAATTTTAACTTTAATCTTTTAAAGTCGGCAAAAGACAAAAGCGGTTTTTAAATATTGTTTTATTTTTTTTTTTTTTGATAAATAAATAAATAAATACAAAAACAGTTAAAAATTCTGGTTATAAAGAAAAATATAAAACAAGATCACAAAATACTTCAACAATTTACTAAAAAGCAAGTAATCAAACATTGAACCTAATTACAACTAAAAGAACATCTTATAATAAGGCAAACACTTAAAAAGTATTTTTCGGAGAATCTGGATTAATATTACTGGGTTAGGAATCTTTTCCACTCACACACTATCCACACTTTTATCAGAGGAAGAACAGTTAATAAAATTGTCCTGCGAGTCCAGCCTAAAGCTTTAATACGTCAAGGACTAACGGTTTGAATTTTGGAGGTTAGTTTCTTAAGAACATCGTGTAGCACTGCAGTACAGCCCCGAATCTAGAAGGGTGGCAAACGGGGGTGTCTGCCTCGGGTGATACTTTCAAGGGGAGGCAAAATTGCAAAATTAAGGCATGGTTGACATGCAGTGGATGGTGAGCAGTTGCGTTTGCGATCTGGATTTATGATACCTAGGGGGCAAGTGATGCAAAGAGGGCGCTAAGTGATGGTAAAAGGGAGCGATTTAAAAATTGGGATCTTTTGCCCCACCCCCTAAAAAAATAACATCCGGAGCTGCTGCAGTAACAAAGGTTCTACGGTTGCGACTTCGTACTTGTATGAAACAGGCTATTCTGCAGTTATTGTAAAGAGCAAGTACAGTTTAAAAATGGACGTAAAGAAAGAAAAAAAATTACAATTTTTGAACTAAAGATTGTTTTGTGAAGCTATGCTCAGAAAAGCAAGCATATTCTCCACACTATTTTTCAAAATCATTTTTGTGCTTGTGTTTTGGCTTTTTTCCTGTTTTTTAATAAATATTACAAATATAACAATATCTATTTTTTGTAACCTTTTAATAGGGTATTACCAAAACTGGTGGATATTTTTAAACGAGGTTAAGGGGCGTCGTAAGAAAATTGCAAATTGACAAGGACGGCGCGGTTAAAAGAAAAGAGTTCAATTTAATTATATGCATTAAAAAACGAAATACATCTAGACTATTATGCGGAGCTTTAAAAAATGTAAACAACTGAAATATCGACTGCTTCAACTATGACATCTTATGGTACGTAAGCCAGCAACAGATTTTTATGACCAATTTCCTCTCAGTCCATAACTTGTAAAATGCTTAAGGAGAGTCGTACATATATCGTCGTAAGCGTCAGCTGCGGTGCCGACAGTGGGTTGAGCGGTAGTAACCGCTTACGCATGTAAAAAAATATATTTTTAGTAATTTCTTCCCGATTAAAAATTTATTAAATTGAATAAAAAAGTCAGCTGGCTATATCTTGGTGGAATACTTGTCAGCTGGTGCCCTGAATTGGCTATTGATTATGTACTTTGAAAAGGAACTACAATATTAAAGGGGTTTTATTTTTTTATTCCTATGTATACTTGTATAGAGTTTATAAAAAATGTAAATTTTTTATACAGAATAATTAAAAAAAAAAGATAATTAAACAAATCGCTCACTACAATACATGTACAACTCTACTAAAGCAATATGCAAGTTATTGACTGAAAGGCAATAACTGATCAAATTTGCGCCTGGCTTACGGTCTATTATAAGTCATTTACCTCAACAGCAAAATGTTGCAATCCTCCAATGTTTATGGGACCCTCTTCAACAGCTGTTAAATTGCATCCCCCAACACAAAGGTCGCTAGTAGGACATACCATTCCACAGGAAAGCCCAAGAGGGTTATCACTTAAAATGGTTTTTGCAGCACCATAAGGGTTTCCATTTGCAATTGATGTAATAAATGACTGAAATAAGGCGAAATAAATAGATGTAACATATTTGAATAAAATAGTGGTTAGTCTGTCGCAGTTTGTCTTAGTTAGCCAGAACTGCCAAGGCCATTAGCTATAAAATCTATTTCCATTTATTATTTGAAAAAGAATTCGTTACAATTTTCAGTACAAATGTATACAGAGCAATTAATCCAAGGTCGGCACTATTGTAAACCTCTTTGTTATTGGAGATACAAAGTAGGGTATATAAGTGCAGTTATATTTTTCCGCTGATTAACGTAATGCCAACAGGTTTTTGATTTATTGAAAAAAAACGTATTTTCTTCATAGAACACCCTGTATATTATATCATTATTGAAAACTTTTATTAAGGAGCATTAAAAAAGTCAACATATGATATATCCATTTTTTAATAGTTTCGGAAATATGGCCATCCTCAGAAATTTGGCAGAGAACTTGCATTTTTAAATAAAACACCATTAATTAAATATTTTAAAAAGCTTTAAAAAAATACCACAAAACACCACATTTGAATTGTATATTTCTTATGGTTTTGAAAATAAGGCCATCCAAATCTGAAGAATATGTTAAATTTCCTTTATCTCTACAGATTTAAGCTATAAGCATCAAATTTAGTGTCGTAAATAAAATGGGCATTTTATCTACCATTTTTTAGATTTGGATGACCATATTTCCATAATTATAAAAGATAGCATACTAAATGTGGTATTTTCCTGAAGCTCTTTAAAATATCTTTTTAATGGTGATGCAATATACAGGGTGTTTTATTTAAAGAATGCGAGTTTTCTAATAAATTTCTGAGGATGTATGGCCATCCTCAGAAATTTTCCGAAAATGTTAAAAATTGGATACATCACCTCTTTAATAGATCTTTCGAATGATGATATAATATACAGGATGTGTGTTGCAATAATTCAAACATTCGATGTTTAATTGTTTTTCTGTTGGCTGCACGTTAATCAGCGCAAAAAATAGTACAACTTCTCTGATTTAACCGGCTTTGTATTTCCAATAATAAAGAAGTTAGCAATTGTGCCCACTTAACGTCTAAGATATTACAACTGGTGGAAAATAACTTTTTCTTTGTTTGTGTATGTGAATTACAGAGTTGATGTAAAAACAAGTTATATCATTATGTCAAAAAAACACTATAGTTCACTCCAGGGTACCCCAGGAGAAAAAAAGTTCCAAAAATACTTGGGTAGTAAATAGTATTGTAGAATTTTCTTTATAAAAATGTATTGGATTTATTTAATTATTAATATTTTTAGTAGAAACAAAAATCCAAACTCAAGAAAGAAAATTGAAAAATAGTTTAATGTCTAAAGCCCGATTACATGAAAACGTCTTATTTGACGACAACTCAAGACAGAGACAACAACAAGATCGTTGCTCTTGGTATATCCAAAGCTTTTGACCAGATCTGGCATGCCGCACTTCTTAATAAACTTCCTTCCTATGGTCTTTCAACTAAACTCTTTACTTGGCTATCTAGTTATCTATCTGATCGACGTATATCAGTTATTGTAAACGGCCATTCTTTAAGCTTTCATTAAGTCAGACAATCATGTTCCTTATCGCGGAAAAAGAGTCATCAAATACTCATCCTCTACTTATGAGCGGCCTAGTTTTACACAAAGACACATTTAATCTTGTGGGCGTCAGATTTGAAAGTAACCTTAACTGGTATAAACACATTGTATCTATAGCCACGGCAGCTTCAAAAAGCTTGGATTTCTCTTTCGAGCCAGAAAGTATTTTTCCCCTTCTTATTTATACACTTTATATGTGTCTTAAATCCTACCTTTCTTAAAATATAGTTCTTATATTTGGGGCATGGCGTCCCCCACAACCCTAAACAATCAAACAATTGATTCCATTTAAAGAAGAACTATTCGTCTCGTTAATGATCCTTTACTTACAGAAAGGCTTTCCTCTCTTGCCCAACTTCGGGCTGGGGAAGATTTATCACTTTTTATAGGTACTTTCATGGCTTCTGCTCTGAAGAATTGTCCAGTTTAATTCCTTCACTAACGGTTCCCAACAGAGAAACTCGTAATGCCACGCGTATGCATCCCTATACCTTGTTCGTTCTTTTATCCCTAGAGTTTCTAGAATGTGAAACCTGCTGCCCGCGGAGGTCTTTTCTTCCCTCCCAAATCAAAAAGTATTTAAGTCCCGTGTCAACAAACTCCCTCCTACCTCGCTTAAGGCACCAACGGTACATTAGTATTTACGCTTTAAGCCTTTGTGGATTGTCCAAATAAAAAAACTTACGAAAAACTTTTTCTTGTAGGAAATTTAATTTTCTTTAAGAAAGTGTGTAGAATTTATTTTTATATCAACAATTTGGGGCTCTAACTTTTACAGTATTTTTTGTATCATCATGAATTATATTTTTTACAGTCCCTTTAAAAACCGAAGTATTTTTTTGTATACTATAATCTTTTACATAAGTGGCAATCAAAGAGCAACTTTTTATTAAGTGTATATCGACTGTTTCTTTCAATGTTCTATTTAAACATCGTTGTAATATAACGGTGAGAAATTTTTCGATTTTTACTTAATTAAAAGGTATACTATAATATGTAGTAAGCAAGCCATTGACATTCCAGATTACCTCTAAGAATAGTTTCTAATATATTAACATTTTAATAAACATTAAAATTTAATATTATAAAATATCTTTTAAATTACCTTAATATCCAGTTGGGTTGGACAAGATTTTTGACAGGGAGCATCGGCACATTTAAGACATCTTGCAGCTTCCCTAAGGGCTCCCTCTCTGAGAGTGTCGTTGGCTTGACATCCGAAAAATTATTGTCCAAAGGGATGCAGGTCTTAAAAAATAAATAAGTTGTTATGTTTTTAAAGATGGAATAGTCAATTGAAAAATTACAAAATAATATTAATTTTAAAAAATTAAAGGATACAATAAAAAATTAAATTGTTTAAGGTTTTTAAATGGCCGCATTTTACTTAAAAATTTCGTAGTGAAATTAAAAAAAAAACATTTTAAAGCTTTTATTTATAGTTTTAAGAACTTACAAAGAAAAAAATAAGCAATTTGTTTCACGCAATCCTAAAAATAGCGAATAGAATACGAAATTCCGTCCTCACTTGCTACTCAACTAAATTTTATTTAACATGTTTTTTAAATTTAAAAACAATTAACAGGGTATTTATTTTTTCAATAAGATATTTGTTACCGATCAGTGAGCGGTAAAGATCAAAGAGCGTTGGCAACAATGTTGTGACAACATGTTGCGACTGGTCCGTATTAACGATTTTGCTTTAAAATTTACAGAGTAGTGTCTATTTGTTATTGTAATGGACTAGAAAAATGTTTTTTGTTTCCTTCAATTTAAATATTAAAATAGGAAGCAACAAGTTTTTGTAACATGTTGCTAAGTGAGAACACGGCTTAAGAACCAATTTTTTTTCCTAACTTGATCACCATATGTATCGGATAACTTGTTCATTTAGCTTTAATTTTTTTAAGTTCGATACGACCACTTCCCGCTGAGATATTGAACTTTTCATAAAAAGGATTTTCATGTTTTCAACATTCAACATCTTAGCAACTACTGATTGCGAAAGAAAATTAAGAAGGTTTTAAAAATTTTAAATAGAATTTTCACAAAAATGGGCCATTGTTTTTTTAAGTTTTTTACTATAATTTAAGTATTAGCCCAATAGCCACCAAAAGCTCTAGTTTTTCTTGATTTTTCAAAGTAATGTAAGGAATAACTTTGTTTTTTTAAAAACCGTTGCCAATTTTTGTGGGAAATTTATTTGAGATCTGAAAGCCCTTCTTTATTTTCTTCAAATATCCTTTTTCATTTAAAGTTCGATATCTCAGTGAGAAGTGGTCGTATCAAACTTTTGACAAAAGCAAATTAAACCTGATTAATAAAAAAAAATCGAAAAAGTGATTTATAATAAAAGTTTTTGCTTGTAAAAAAATATTTACGAAGGGAAAATGTTAATTATGTATGATGTGGTTTGCAAAAACTTCAAAATTATGATTTTTCTTCCAAAGTAATGTAACTTTATTTTTATTTTGTTTTTTTTTATTAAGAATAAAGGTTGTGACTAATAAAAATATTATAAGAACATTTTATTGAATTTTATAATTTGGCTGAAATATCTCAAATAAAAAGTCAAAATCCACATTTGTTTACAGCTAGAAAAATGTAGGGTAGAAAGTGTTTAAAATCAAATGATTAAATCATTTTTTGTTTTTGTTTTAGGCTTTCTTGGGTTATTTTATATATTAAAAAGATATAAATAATTTATTTCACAGTATTACAATTAGTTTTATATATATTTTTTAATATTTTTGTAAAAGAAATAAAGTCGGTAATACATTTGGAATTTCAACCGCTAGTGTCATTGAAAATTAAATTTAATTAACATTTTGCTAAAAAATGATAAATAAAGGTAGTTTACTCTGAATAAGTAATAATCCTGTTTTTGAAGTTTTTGCGAAACCTGTATACAAAATCAACAATTTATCTTCGTAAATCATATATTTTTCATAAGCAGTCGGAATCAAAAATGCCCTTTTTTCAAAATAAAATCCGGTTGTCCTCTTATAAACCCTATTCGCGGACAATCTGTAAATTTTAAGTTTTGCCTAAAAAATAAGTACACTTGATAACTGGAATTAAAAGTAAAGGTTTTATAAAGGAAACTTAAAATAACAAGTATTTTACATAAATATATTCTCTGTAATATGCCACCTACCGAAAACATTGTACTATTTTTTAGTCAGTGCCGTAAGCAGAAAGTGATTTTGTGGGGGGCAACACCAAAAAAGACTACAACCAAATAGAGAAAAGACTCCAGGTAAGTAAACAAAGCAATCATTTTTTATAAGGTCTTTTTTATGCTCCTGGGGGATTACCCCCATTTTTCCCCTGGATACAGCTTTATTATAAGTCATTATTTTGTCCTTGGCAATAATTTTCTCAGTTAATAAGTATAGGTTAAGAATTACCCCGTATAAATACCTATTTAATACACTTATAGATTAACGTATGTTATCTTAAAAAAATAAAGTATAATTTAAATACTCATATAGATTTTTAATTTTAGCAAAATAAAATATTACAATTTAAAAACAGTAAACAAGATAAAGGACTGGTTGTCAAGTTATAAATTGACGCACCTCTCTTAAATTTTTGTTTTGTAATTGTAATAAATAAAAAATCAGTTGGTTAACTTAATTCAGTGCTTTCTAATTCAGTTATCAGATTTTTATTATCTCTTAACATATACAAAGTTTAATGAAAAAATGCATCTTTAAATAGAACGACCTGTATATTATATCACCGTTAAAAGGATATTTTAAAAGTAAAAAAATAATAATAAGGGGGTGTAAATTTATAACTTGACACCTGGTACAATGCAGGCATGTTCTTATGTTTGAATATAGCTCATCCTGTAAAGCTATTGGGCTTATAACATTAATTCTGTCTTGACCCAAGTTACGACATTAAAAATATGTAAAACTATCACTGGTTACCAAGTTTCATAGGAATTACGACAAGCAAAATAATGTTTATATTTTCATTAAAAGTACTAATTATTGATATACTATCTTTAAATGAAAATATTGGTAAATACAAAACCTAAATTTACTCTAATAAATTATGACGAAAGTTTGGACATTTACATATAATATTTTTAAACGGTGTGATAGCTAGATACGTTTTTATTAACCACGTAAATACTCAATGAAAACATAGGACAAGTCAATATAAAAGATTTATACACAATTTAGGTATACCTATCTAATAATGGGTGATTAAAAAAATAACTCTATTAAGTAATATTTATTATCATACGGAAGAACTAGGTATATCTTACATTTATTTTTTAAAGATTATGCCTTTCAAATGTTATGCCTTTCAAATGTTGGCCTTAATTGCGCCTAACATTGTCTTTTCTTGAGCTCCGATTTCCGAGCGCCAAATTGATTCGTCAGGATTATCGCGTACACTCGCAGCTACTACCGCTATATTTTCCACACTACGTGCTGAATGTGGGCATTTTGGTTAAGGACTGTCCAATAATAAAAATTGGGAGTTTAAATTTTTGTGATGGTACAGCGAATAGTCGGCTCAGTAGGCCGATTATGCGTGTACCCTAAGTTGTCCGAAGCTCACGAAACACATTCCTCAGAGAATAATGCATTTTATAATACAGTTGAACAACGATAAATTTCCGAACAGTACTGAACACAAATACCATGACAGTTTGAAATTTGGACCCTCTCATCTATCCAAAAATACCTACTAGAAATAGTACCTCTAAATAATTCACCCGATATAAAAAATATATTTGATGAAGCCCTTAGAAAGGCGAAACAATTGTAGAGTAATGCTCTAATAATTTTTGAAACATTAAAAAGCAATTTTCCTATTTAGTATTAATATTAAAAAATGTTTCACAAGAAACCAACTGCGGATACAATTCAGTGTAAATATATTTGATGTTTTAGAGGACAAATGGATCAAAAAATCATTTTTTTTAAGTTATTTTTGATAAACACTTGTGCCGGGGGCACAACGTCTAAAACCACGATAAATTGCCAAACAATACTGAACACAAATATCATAACATTTTAAAATTTGGAACCTCTTATCTATTCATAAATACCTACTAGAAATAGTACCTCTAAATGAATCACCCTATATAAAAAATATATTTGATGCAGACTGTCGACGGATGGAGTTTTTAAGAGGACAAATGGATCAAAAATTTATTTTTGTTTAAATGTTTTTTGTAATAAACATTTTATCATGTAAAAAAATATGATTTACGAAGAAAAATGCTGATTTTGTAGAAGGATTCGCAAAAACTTTAAAACCATAATGTTTTTTAACTACCTTTATTTTTAATTTTTAAGCAAGATAGTAATAAGGTGCGGCTAGATTTGAACCACGACCTGTAGCTGCAGCCCTGTCTAGATTTGTATACAACGACCTGTAACCGTACATATCTGACGTGGAAACGACGTCGCTGTCTACAGCTTGTGGATCGGTTCGAACCTCGAGCTGCGACAAAATAAATTTCTGATAAAACGAAAATCAGCTTAATATTTTTTTTGTTTCACCATGTAAAAATACAGTAATTAATAAATTCCTATTTTTAATTTATATAAAAAATTACATTTTGCTCAAAAAAAAATAAGGTAGTATACTTTTAAAGAAAAATAATGTTTTTGAAATTTCTGGGAGGAGATGAAATTAACATTTTTTTAGTCGTAAATATCGCTTTTTTACAAGCAAGTTTTTTTCAAGAATAACTATTTTTCTAATTCCCCATCCGTAAAGGGTCTGTAGATGAGAAGTCACCTGTTATATTATTAGGTCGAAACCTTCTAGTAGAGATCAATTAGAAGGATAGTAGCAGAAATAAAACAAACCAAAAATGGTTCTACCATTATCGTAGGTGTAAAACATTTTTAATTAAAGTAACTAAAGAAGTACTCTGGCAGCAATTTTAGGTCTTAAACGGGGCACAGACTATGCAATTTGTTGTATGACAGGTCGTATAGGGTGTCCCATTTTGGTCGCAACAGCGTATCTTAATTATTATTAAAGATAGAACCTTGCGGTTTTTGCAAGCTGTTGCTACTTTTTGATTAAACGAAAGATGCCATAAAGAAAGTCATCCTAGCCATCTTGGTTTTTGAGCTGCAAGGCGATTTTTTTAAAATTATATTTTCAGGTACCCTTTGTACCTCAGTTGACTAATAACGTATCAAAAAGGTAAAAACGCATTCTTATATAATTTTTTACGTAGAGTGCAGTCTATTTTTTTTTAAATATTCTTGTTTTAAAAATATTGACCTATAATGTTTTTTTTTTAATGGAACAACCTGTACATTTGTCACAATATACATTTGTTCTTTTAAAAGATTTTAAAAATATATAACACCGTGGGTTTATTTCTATAAACAATTTTGCAGTAGGCCATGCAAACAAATACATTTTTTTAACAACTTGATTATTCTAGTGGTGCTTACCTAGAATTTTAAAATTGGATTTTGCTATTTTATTAAATTACATTTTTCTTTGTTACATAAATCTGGGTATGTAGCACTTACACGAGCAATATTATTAATTTATTTTTTTAATTATTTTTTTTTTTTGTTAGCTTAATATATTTAGTTTATTCCTAATTAAAAAAAACATTACACAAAAAATGTATTGCTTTTGGTTAAGAAGTTATAAAATATAGTTTTAACAAAAAAATGTGTTGCATTGATTGAAAATGTCAGTAAATATAATAAAATAATAGTTGCTTTATAAATAAAAAATGTACAAATGAAATATGCTTACACTAAATAAATATTTTTTTTTTTTTTAAAGCACCTTGTATATTATATTACCATTAGAAAGATATTTAAAGGATCTTTAGGAAGAAAATACCACATTTAGTACATCTAACTTTACTAGTTTTGGAAATATGGCCATCCAAATCAGGTACTTCGGTAATTTTTAAAGAACCGACATTTTGTATTAGGTGAAGTTATGGATTTTATATTTAAGGGTTGTGCTACAAGATCCCTCTTTTCATTTATTTTTTTATTATGGCGCCCAGTCGCCATCTTGAAATTTTTGAATGTAAATTTCACTCTAAAATATAGTATTTGTGCATCAATTTCATATCCCTAAATTTAACCTTTTTAAATTGATCCGTTTAAAAAATAAAAGGGGGGACATTAAAGAAATGCACTGTATAAAAACATAAAAAACAATATTAGGTTTAAAAGCAAAATCCAATTTTAAAAGTCGTGACGTAAGCACCACTACGCTAATCAAGTCTATAAAAATAAAAACTGGTAACTAATTTATTTTGCATGGCCTCCTGCAAAATTTTGTATATAAAATATAAAAATTGGAAATTTTGTCGGTGTGTACAAAAATAAACATATAGTATTATATATTTTTAAAAAGCTTGTAGAAAGGCAAATAATTTTTTTGGAAAATGTACAACATTAATTAATAATTTAAAAACAATAATATTTGAAAAAATCTGACTACGCCACTCCAGGCTATGAAAAAATATATAAAAGAAAAAACTAAGAGGCTATGACGGCTATGGCATCTTTCGTTTCACAAGAAATTAGTTCAAGTTCGCGAAAATCGCATCTTTAATGCAACCAAAATAGGACACCCTGTATATCTCAAGTAGATTTAACCGTAGAAACGGTAATCGGATAATTTGTGGCTTTGTTGTACGACATATTTAATGTGTCTGTGCGCAAAAGTCCATGCCTCTTGTTGCACCAATTGTCTGTTATACTATCTATAAAACCGTAAAAACGATAGTTGCATAGTCTGTGAGCCGTTTTAGTTTAGTTATGTGAAATTCGTGCTAACATACTATATTTTAAAGTGAAATTGCCAAAACATTTTAAGATGGCTGCTGGCGCCATTTTGGGGAAACATTTTTAATTAAAAGAGAGTTCCTGCGGCACATCGTTCGGAAGCTTCTGATATGTACATTATAACTCTAAAATATAAAGTAAATACCTTGACGTAATACAAAACGGGGTTTTTATGGTCATATTTCCGAAACTAATAAAGTTAAATGTACCTAATGTGGTACTTTTCTAAAGCTTTTTAAAATATTTTTGAAATGGCACCCAGCAGCCATTTTGAAATTTTCATCTGTAATTTTTGGGTCCCGGAGAAAATATCGAAAACAAAATATCGTATTAAATATTATCGAATGACAAAATATCGAAAAATATATTATCGAATGGAAAAAATATCGAATAGAAAAAATATCAAAATAAAAAATATCGAATGGATAAAATGTCGACTGGAAAAAATATCGAATAAAATAATATCGATTAGAAAAAATAGCGAAAAACTGAATTTATTAAAAACGCATACCTTTTTGGTTAATATTATGTTTGTTATTCGATTTGAAATGTTTTCGATATTTATGATATTTCGAGATTAGATATTTCGATATCTTATTAAAATGCATAATTTATTTTAATTTTTAAGACAACTTTATTAAACAAATTTGTTCAAAGAATTTTATTAAACGAATTTGTTTAAAAACACAGAAACTTATCTAACCTAAGCAATATATTATATAAAAACTAAATGTTGGCTGCTATGCCCTTTAAATAATTTAATAGTAAATCTTCATCCATTGCAACTTCGTCTGTCCAGGACTGCACTACCAATAACAGTCTTTCTTGTTTGTTTTTGTATTTTCGTTTCTTGACTGGTCTTTCTCCTGCTATAGCTTTTGCTATTTTCAATTCGGTCAAATTCTGTTCTCGTTTTATACAATCTATAAATTGCCAAATTGAAGGATTCCTTGCATTAAATTGACTCGAGAGACCTCGGTGCCAGCCTTCCACAGCGTTATTTGTTTTAGGCAATTGTAACATTACTCTTTCGTAGAAATTCCACAATTGATGTTCAAATAACGGTTTTTTTGACGAAATTCTATCTTTTCGGCCAATCCATGTACTTTCAAAGTATTCAAATATTGGTTGAGCATCTTCCGGTAAAATTTTCTTTTCACAAATGACATCAAATGCTTTTGATACCATGGGAATTGGTAGAAACGCAAGTGCACATAAAATTTTAACTTGCATTTGAAATTCAACGTCCGTGTCGTATTTTGCTTTCAAACCGAACTGCTGTATTTTACGGTAAATACACTGACGAAAGTGGAAAAAACAACCATGTGCTTCAATTCCTGGAATTTGTTTTCTAACCGCATTTATAAGTGCAATTTCAAAGTCAGTTATGACATGTTGAACGCTTGTGGTTATAAGAGATTCTTTAATAATATTGAATAACTGGTAATATGTATTTTCCCGTTTATTGGGAAGAAGAGCAAAGAGCAAAGGTACTGTTAAATTGCCTACGTCACCATGGATGGTAAACATCTGGTAGAATAAAGATGGCGCTGTTTTAAACGTGCCGTCCATGTACCATGTAGCAGTCCTCGATAAATAACTTAAGTTTTGAGAGGTGGCAAATACTAAAATCCTATCATCAACGTGTCCCGAATCATACAAAAGAAAGCCTTTATTTGGTCCAATTTTCGCATAATTAACGGGAATACATAAATCCTTTCTATTTATTGGAATCGGATGTTTATTATTTTCTCTATTTCGAACGTTTCTGATTGTTCTTTTCATAGAACTTACCGATGGTAGTTCTGATGCGACAGACTCACTTAAATTGCTTGATAAATTTGACACTATAACATGAGTAGAATCCATGGAGTTCTTTGCTTGTTCTTTCATAACATTCAACTTATTAGTCACTTCCAATCTGGCTGCTGATCCACTGTGATTATGTTGGCCTTTTTCTTCTATAATATTACCATTAGTTTTAGCTCTTCCCTTACAGTGATTATTTTTCCATTTTTCGCATTTCCAGTATTTAATGATTCCATTTTCCTTTTCTTTTGTGTATAAAAATCCTTTGCAGTAAAGTTTCATTTGACCTTTTTGACCACAAATATATTCAAAATCCATAATTTCATGTGACATTTTAAATCGAATGTCGAAGTTGACAATAAACAACAATGGCACACGTTGCATGCTATTTTTTTTCGCTATTTTTTCCATTCGATATTTTTTTATTCAATATTTTTTCAAGTCGATATTTTATCTATTCGATATTTTTTTTCGATATTTTTTCTATTCGATATTTTTTAAATTCGATATTAATTTTTTCGATCATATTTCCGACGATAATATTTTGTTCGATATTTTTTCATTCGATATTTTCTCCGGGACCCGTAATTTTTACTTTGAAATATAATATGTAGGCATCAATTTCATATCCCAAAGTGTTAATTTTGTAAATTTGTCACTTTAAAAAAAGGGGAGGGGAAAAATTAAAAAAATGCTGTACTTGTATTTAAAAAATTAAGGGTTGCCATTATACAGGGTGTGTCAAATATTTTGGGTCATTTTTTTAAATTACATATAGTCTTGGCTATATTATTTTAGGTAACAGAATTTTAATGAGGATATTTACAAACCATATTTATTAAAAAATAATTTTAAACCGTACAGTAGATGGGTAATAGTCACTTCCGATTTGGATCTCGTACTATTTACCTTTAGCCGCTTTTGTAATAAAGTTAATCGATTCTTTTGGTAAAAATGTTCGCCTTCTTATAAATCGATAGTATTGATTGAACATAACTCTTTCAGTACTTACTTCACATTTTTTGTCGGAATTTCGTTTCCAAAGAGCCTTGTTTCTTTTTGTTTCACTGGATGGTACCAAGGAAGAATAATGTCTTACTTTTGGATTAAGGGCTAATATATTCTAAAAAAACATAGATCATTGGTATATCGAAAAGTTAAAAAATATATATAGTATAATTTATTATAACCATTAAGTAAGAATAAACGGGGTGTCCCAAATTTAAGAATGTCTATAGGAATTTTGCGTAATAAGAAGCATTTTAATGTACCCTATTAAAATTTAGGTTCAAAAATCTTTGGAGACAGAAATTTATAATTTGGTTTAATATTTTCCTCTTCCTTATTTAAAACGCTATCAAAAATTTAAAAGCACTTTTTATAACAATTTCTTTAGATTTAGAAGAGAGCAGCTACTTATTTTTGGTACGTTTAAGGGAAGAGTTACCTGTAAATACCTAAATTTTGATTATTTTTTTAATAAAAAAATTAAAAAATGGTATATTTTTAAACATGGATACGTAGTTTATTCAAATAATAAAATAATATATATTTTTTCATTTTAATCTTTTCAAACGGCGGATATACGCTAAATTCTTATAGAAAGGTTGGAGCAAGACTTCTTAATCGGTGGGTAACACATTTTTGAGGAGCGTCCAAGGGATCAGTTTACGTCTGGCAGCCTCGTTAAAAACTTATTTAATAATTACATTATTATAAAATAAATTCGATTGAAAGCCCTTGAACCCATGTATGTTTAGCGTTTGCAACCTTTTTTGTAAGTTTTTGCATTTTTATATAACCTGAATAAAAATCATTATTTTATATTAAATAATTCAGTATTAATTTATTTCTTTTAAGGTAATCTTTTTTTTATTATGTTATTGAAAGAACAGAATAGCTCTTTATATTATATAAAAAGGATGAGTCTCTTAAAACATGTATTAAATATTATTATTCTGTACAAAAGCCAAATAATATTTTGTTTAACAATACTAAGATTAAATAGTACACTAAATTGACCCATCATGCGCTGATAATGGTATAATACTTAATATTTATCTAAAAATAGTAAACCAGCCCATAGTTTAAATGTTTATGGCATCATTTACAGGGAGTGTCGGAGTAAATATTTAAAAAACTACCTTTATTGCTTGGTTTACATCAAAAGTAAGGGAGATACTTGTTCTGCATTTATGTTTGGGTATCGAGGTATCATAAGGTAGGAACCGGAATTTAATTTCTTTTATGATCTTATAATCTACAAAATTAAAACCTAATACTTTTTCTAACTAACATTAACTAAATTAACATTACTAACTACTACACCTAACTAACAATAATTAAAAAGTCACATACAGATTACCATACGTCACACAGTATAAAAAAATAAAAAATACAATTAAAAAGAATAGATTAGATAAAACAATAAAATATCACGAAATATCCTGACCATAAAAAGCCAATCAATATAGAGGGTGCTGCTAATAAATAGCACATAGAAGAAGAACGGATTCCTTATGCTAAAATATTAAGATTTAAACAGAAATACCTATATCTAAAAGTTGCTAATTAGGAAGAAACCAGAAGAAGAGTATCAAGGTGAAAAAAGATTGGTATTTTTATTTCGATAATTTTTGATACGTTTTAAATATTGTAATGAAACTCGGTATTAAGAGTTTTTTTACTTAAGCTATTCTAATTTGATTTTAACCCGTAAGTGTATACTAGAGGTCGCAACCTACATTAATTTAAATTTTCCCAAAGCTTCGCAATTCCTTTGTGCTACTCTTTAGTATCTTCTATAAGTAAACCAGCAAATTATCCCATGCTTTCTACAAAAAAACAGTATACCTTGTAAGAATCGCTCTTAGCAACCGTTTTCTTGTGTGCAAGATGTTAAGTGCAACCAAAAAGTATACTGGAGAATACATTAAACCAATTATATATCGCCCGTTTAAAATTGTATTAACACAAAACATAAAATAAAATCAGGAGAAGGAAAATAAAATTGATTATTAATACAATATGCTAAAAAATGTACCAGCTTAGGTAGCGAAATTTTTAGGAATTAGCTTTAATTTACAATAATACGGTTTTGCAGGGACATAGAATATGTTGAAAGGGATCTGTTTTTGGAATAGTCTGTTTTTTTGTGTAAATACAACTTTCAATGAGATGTGCGATATGATGTGGCAGTTGCAGTTATCTCTAATACGCTGTATTTAATGGTATTATTCGGTTTCACTAAACAATTTAAACGCAAATATCTTAAAAGAGTTGTTCGATGATTCTTACAACGTATACCTTTTTTTAGAAAATATAATTGTTTACTGGTAAAATTAGTTGGTACATAAAGGGTAGCACAAAAAAGTTGCGTTGTTTTAGAAAAATTTAAAGTTGTGTAGGCAGCACACTCTAGTATGTACAAAAAGTTAGTATCGGTTCTAAAAGTTCCTGTAAAAAGCCCTTAGATACCGAGTTTTAATGAAATATTCAAACAGTATTAAAACCTTTTAAAATATATATATTTTTGTACTTTAAAACTCTGCATCTTTCTTACTAAACACGCTGTATTTTTAATTCTTCTTATAAAAGCTGTAGTAAAGAAGAAGCTTTAAACTCTTTTAGTAAATAGTTATTTACTTTTAAGCTTTTAAAAAATTATATTTTTGCATTAATGTCATAGTTGGTATAATAAAAAAATCTTTCGCTAAGAAGACGTACTTGACGACATGTTTTGGGAAAGGAAACAATGGTGGTTTTATCGGTGTTATAAATAATAGTAACAGTTTTTAAAATGAATACACTGTAAAAAATTTGAATTTTTTACTTCTAAATTAAAATCTGCAAGGATCATTCTGCCCTACATGGGTAAATATAATATTTAAACAGTGAATGCTACTCGCAAAAAAAATCTATGAATTTGTTTATCTATTTCATTAAGCTGCTAAAATTACAAGGCAAATTTACGCTTTTAAATGACTTAAGAGATACAAAATAAAAAAATATATTATTGAATGAACAAACAAAAAATAGGTACTTTAATACTCTTTCGTATCTAGTTCCTACATACCTTTTCTTTTTAATATTAATACATAATGCAAAAGTATAAAAAATGGATTTTATATGTTGAGGACATAAAAACTTTTGAAATTTTCCTAATCAATCTGCCTAACTTTCCCCTACCATTGTTAACCCGGGCCCGGTACAGATTCTGCGCGGTTATGTGTAACTAGTCTTTTAAGAAAAATTCAAGTTAGATTGTCCACCTTCCACTTATTGCCTATTTACATTATTTCTGACTGCCTGATTCTGTATACGTTATTCTGTTAGTCATCTAAAGAAAAACAGCAACAGAGTAGGATTATTATAGATGAAAGTTCAGGATTTACAAAAAAGAAAACAATAGTTTGGATGTGTGTCTCTTAGTATATTTAAAACATATAGGGTAGGCCGAATTAAACTTGCACATTTTTTCACACTGTTGCGCCTATCTATATAATATTTTGGGGCTAATAAATAGATGTTTTCTCTCAGGTTTGCCAATTTTGGTCAAATAGATTTGGACAGGAATGGACTTACAGGACTTTTTCCAAAATACTGTATTTAATCTTGTTGTAAAAAATCTGATTTAGGTACAATTATGCTAATACGTTTTTTCGTAGAAAAACTATGGGAAATAATTCAGTTAAAGTAATTCGTCAATAATTTGATGATTTAGAAATTATAATTATTTTTGATAAATAATGATCCGCATAAAGGATGCATTTTTCTCGATTTTAAAAAAGAGCCTTTATTTAGTGTCCTTTGAAAATTAAAAATGTGAGGTTACCATAATAACTGAGTTGGATGTTAACCAAACCTAACAGTAAATTAATTAAAAATAAACGTATTAGCCTAATTAAAGATAATTTTTTTGCATCGAAGTTTATTGCATCATTTTAGACAAAGTTCAGTCCTGTTTAAATCAAATTAACCAAAATTGGCAAACCTAGGGAAAACATATCTATCCATTAGCCTCTTAAAAATAAAAAAGATGGCCACAACTGATAAAAAGGTAATATTAGTTAAAAAGTATGCGAGTTTAATTTGGCCCACACTGTATTTCCCGAAAACTGTATAACATTCATTAAACCAAAAAGATTAGGATAATTTTAAAACTTTTAAAAAGATGTAGTATTAATCATTATTGTATTTTTGCAGATGCTGCATTACACGGTTCTTTTTAGAAAACACGGTTAATACCACCAGACTAGGCGAATTTGACTTACGTATTTTCTTATTGCATTCCAGAGGAGGGTCAACTTGATACACTATCAAATGTTATGAAACAACAGAACCTCGATAAACTTTGTTTTGTTTTCACTTTTTGTTTAATTTAAGATAACGTATTTGTTTTCCCCTGTAGCACCCTAAATGTGACGTGACGTGACCTAGTCAAGAACACAGTCAGTGAGATAAATTCGCCTTAGGATAACATGGATTCGGAATCACAGACAACAGCACCGTTGTCAGCTGGCAGTCCCTCATCCAAATTTTAATTCGTATCTGGCGTCGATTAACTTCACTAATGTCACAGAAGATTGCATTATTCCTAACTCCATTTAAAATTTAATGATTGGCTCGATTATTGTTTTTACTGGGAAATCAGGTTAAACGTTTTGCAGATTAATTTATACTAATAATTAAAAAGTGGTAAAAAAGGGCTAATCTTTGGAAATACTGAACCGATCATGAAAACTCTTTCAGAATTAGAAAGTTACACTCTTTAAGAGTGCTATAGGCTATATTTTATTACAACTGAACAAAAAGTTCAGAGAGAAATATAATTAACATCCAACGAAGTAGGCGGGTTAGCCCAACAGTTATTATCAATTTTTAATTAAAGTTATATTAATTTAATCGGACTTTTTTGTTACTCTTTATGAATAATAAAATATGATTTTTCTAAACTTTAAAGGTAGTATACCCCAACTCTTTTACGATCACTAAAAGCATTTTTAATAAGATTTCCAGAGAGGTGCTACATAAGGGATTTTGCCATTTGGGATTATTAATTAACTGGGTGTGCAGCTTAAGGGGTTGATAAAAAGTTTTGAAAAATATGCTATTTTTATTTCTCCCGGGTTTATAGAAACGGTTTTATTTTTTTATTTTTTGATATTTCTCTAATTTTAAACAATAAATCCATTGTAAATTAAAAAATGCACACTGTATAGTCGTTGGCGTTGACTACGACGTCGGCGCTGGCATTTGATGTTAAAAAATTTGCTTTACTGGCAATCATTTATAAAGCAGTTGGCAATAAAAATACCTTAAAAATGTTTTAAGCTTAACTTGTCAATCAGTTAATCATTTTAAAACATTTATTTGCAAATATTTGTCTCGTTTTTATTTTATTTTTTATAAGAGAATAATGCTACATTTACAACCAATTCTGAAATTTTAAATTGACGTTTAAACAATCGGTTAAACTTCACTTATCAAATTTGAATTTGACAAGTGAAGTTTAACTAATTGTTTAAATGTCAATTTGAAATTTCAGAATTGGTTGTAATGTATCATTTAAATTTAATGTTAGGAACGCTAACATCAAATTTAAATATTGGACAATATTAACGCCATTGAGGTAAGTGCCAAGCCCAACTACAAATCTAAAATCCATGTAAATTTTACTACATAACCCCAAAGATATCACCAGAAGTAACCACACACTGCCATAAAACGATACAAATATTAAAAAGCAAATAAGGTAAAATTTTACCAGTTTACCATAAAAGCCTCTTATTATTTAAAAAATATTAAATTTATTGTTTATTAAATTAAATAAAATAACCAATACTTGATAAATATAATAATAAAAATAAATCGTCTAAATTGCTAGGTACACACAAGTACCAGTCGTATTTAATAATAAAATATAATTCTTTTCACCTCAGTACCTCAATATCTGGTAAATCTGCACTAATTTTTGCCATGGTAAAACACACTGGTTCCGACCACGATTCACAATAATCTGTAAACTAATATCCAAGTAAGAAGTCACATAGTAACATTAAAAAGCCTTATCACTGTATCTTTTCTAATTGATAAGTATTTTGTATAAAATAAATAAACACTTGACATAGTAAACTCGTTACACGAGGCGAAAGTAACAGCACATACAAATTAATCTGGTTGTACCAAGTGTCGACAATAAATTGAATCGCTTATTTTAAAAAGGTACTAACTAGCATTTTATACGTTTTTAGAAAAGCAATAAAAACTGTTTATTCGTTATTAAATTTTAATTAAAGTTTACTTTTCCTGTAATTATTTATTAAGACGGCAATCCAAGGATATATCCTTTATAAGCCTAATATACAGGGTGCTTTATTTTTCGATGTTTGGACGGAGATCTTAGAAATCGCTGCATCTACAGAGATGATTAAATAGCAAAATAATTGTGTTTATAATCCTTAATTTTAATCAGTTTTTGTTTCTTCTGAAAAATCACCGTTTACCAGGTGTTTAGTAAACCTGTTATTTGTGTTAAAATTGTCTTGTAATAATGAAAATCAAAATATGTTTTTCTTACAATTAGTTCCATCCATACTTTTTAGAGACAGTTACTGTTTTAGGGGTAGAACAACAATATACAATTTGCATAAGTTTTTTTGTTTACACCGGACAAAGGGCATGTATCCCAGTATTTTTATGGTGGAGCAACTACGAGTAGGCATATATCCTCAAAAAAGTGTTACACAAAAGCTAAATTCTGCCAAATCTGTAATAGGTTTTAAGAAAAGCCAGTCGTAATTAAAGTTAAAGGATTAGGCTAGCCTACATTCATAAAATTATTTTGCATAAAATTTTTATTTTAAAAATTACAAAGTTTTTAAAAAAGTGGGGCATCTATCCCGGTTCGGCAAGGCTGCCACCATTGGCAAGAAAAATAAAACAAAAAAAAATAAAAGTTTACTATTTTTCAGGTATTTTAGCGACAGCTTTTCCTTTGTAAAATCTGAATTTAATTTACCTAAGGATAAACGACATATTATGTATTATTTTAATATTACAAACGCAAGATTTGTAATACTTATTAGGAAACAGGCCTCATTGCATTTAAAAAGTTGCTATTATTAATTGAGTAGGGTACAATGCTTTGCTAATACAAAGAACAATGCAGTAATATTATTAAACATAATATGTACAATACATTATTACACATATTATACATTTAAGTTGCTTTAAAAATAATAATTTTGGCGCTTTTCTCCACATTTCGATGCACTGTACGATGTGTCACCTTTTTTTACCTTTTTGACATCACACGAAGGCCTAAGCCTAAACACCAGACTACCGTGGGTTTCGGGTTATTAGATGTTTAACCCATCGTTTTTCCCTGTTCCGTCAACGTCGTTCAAGTACTGAAGCATGCAATTTTGCTTTTCACAGCACGTTTTAGATAACGCAGTAGTGCCACCTCGGACGTTATTTTTAAATAACCACAACCCAAATATCCCGGGATTTCTGGGAATCGAACCGGCGAACTCTGGCGAAGATCAAAGCTCTGATCACTGCGGCGCCACCGGGGAGACATGCCTTGTTAATATGCCTGAATTATTTATTTAATCTCTACCTGTTAGTTTTCTACACGCGTTAGACTCTCTTTTAAACGCATTGCCAGTTAACCTTTCGACTTAGCTTATGCTGTATAATTATTTTAAAACTAAATTATTATGACGCTTATATCAGTGTTGTAAAAATAAGACTTTTATTTAAAGTAAACAACACAATTGTGATTAAGACAACCAATGTTTAAAATATTTTGATAAGATTTTATACCGTACACTGCCCTAATTCCGCAAAAAATAAGGAAATGTATTTATGAGCTAAATTTATAAAAAATGTTTATATCCATATACTTGGTGTATCTAAAAGGTCTGTACAAAATGCCTTTACAAATTCCTTGGGCCACAATAAAACAATTCAACGCAATTTTCCTTTTTGAAAAGCTGATCGTTTGGAAAATACAGAGTGTCAAAGTTATTATAATTTTTTTATTAGTTTTCAACTATTTTGCTTAATATTAAAAATGTATTTACATAATTTAGGTTTGGTAAAATTTATTAGGGTAAAGATTCGGAATTTGCTTATATTCTTGTTCTATAATGTAGAGGGAGCCACCTGTATTACTTTGCCTGTGTGTTAAAAATGTCGTAACTCTTTTTTGCCTGGGTATTTATTTATTTATTATTTTATACCTGTAGTAAAAATGTCTATTCTTTTATATGTTTTTAAGAGAAAAGGTACTTTTACTTGGTTAATTTCGCTATACTTAAGCCTTGGTTTTTAAGATATTTTGGATAAAACGTTTTATTCCATACAAAAAAATCTATTGCATGCTTTTAAGCTCTATCTTGGCCACTCAACAGTCCCTAAAAGGCCTGTTAAAAATGCTGCTACAAATTACTTGGTGCAGAACACCACGGTTTAATTCAGTTTATGTCAGTTAAAAAGTTGATAGTTTGCGAGATATAGGGTGTCAAAGTTCACATTTTTATTTTTACTTTGACAACCTGTAGCTTACAAACGATTTACTTTTAAACTAAGGTAAATTGCGTTAAATCATTGTGTTCTGTCCCAAAGAATTTGTAGTACCACTTCTACAGACGTTTTATAGAAATCCGGGTGACCTAGAAGAAGCGTAAATGAGTACTAACATTGTTTTGTGTGAAATAAGTAGTTTTATCTGAAATATCTTAAAAACGGTTTCTTGTAGCGTATACCTTTTTGTTTGTAAAATAGAGAGCTCTCGTTAAGGCATTTCCGTTATTACCGGGATGACAGTTATAAAAAGAAGTCTAAAGAAAGATTTGAAATACCTTCTGAAATTTTTTTATAAAAGATAATAAAAATAAAACAGTTTGGTAAAACTATTAAATCATAATAGTAAATCCTCTAAATATAACATATGTACAGGGTGGCTCGTATTCGACGCTCATCATTGGGATTTCGGAAACCGTAAGAGATACAGGATCAGTTAAATGGAGGCAAAGTTGCGCAATTTGATGCTCAATAAAATGCCGTTTTGCGTTTTAAAAATTCCGAGTACTTCCGAAGATATTCGAAAAAAACCGGAATTTTCAATTATGGTTTCTATTGTTTCCTGGCTATATTTGTTAAGATAACTTAAAATAAAAAACACGTTTTCATGGCCACTTTTTGTGCTCTATAATTCAGTGTGATTAAATATTGAATCTGACGTTTCGCCTTCTGGCGACCATCATCAACTTAATTTTTTTAAATACGGACCTGATATTTTTTCAATTTAATTAAATCCTTTCATCACTCTTAAAACACTTTATATCGCCACTTTGATATTTGCCGACGTTTCGTACAGAAAATTCCATCACCAGAATATTACATATTTATTTTACCATAATACGGCCCTGAACTACATTTTTAGGTAAGAAGGTAAAAAAAAGAATAAACTTATTACATATTCGTAATCTTTATATTGCAACTCATTGATATCTAACAGCGGAAATTACTGTATTAACCGAAAATTTCATGAATATTAGACATAAGATACAAAAAGATAGACAACAAATCAGCTTACATAAACAATTTGTAATACTATCTTGATGCCCATATTAAAAATAAACATAATTTAATCACTATTATAGGTGTTCAAAGAAATAACCTTCCGCCTCAATGCATTTTCTTGCTTTGCTTTGTATTTTTAATACAGCTCGATTAATTGTTCTCTAAGGAATAGTAGCAACTTCCCTTATCAAATTTTGTCGTAGTACTTAAAGATCGTGAGGTGCATTTTTAAATAAACGGTTCTTAAGATATCCCCAAAGGAAATAATCTAGGGGACTAAGATCTGGGCTCCTAGCGGGCCATCTTGCAAAACCATTTATTAGGAAATATATGGTAAAGGAATTAAGCTACTTCCCTTCCATTGTGTGCAGGAGCTCCGTCTTGCTGCCACCATATTTCTTGAAACACCGCCAAAGGTTGATTATCTAGGGCGTCTAAGACATCATTCCTAATCAAATTTAGATATCGTTCGAAAGTCCCTTCGTAAACGAAAGGTCCAATAATTTTGTTCCTCCACATACCAATCCATACATTAAATGAAGTTCTCCCTTGAATTCGTACCTGCTGGTTAGTTTCTGTTAATAAAGTAATTTCCGCTGTTAGATATCAATGAGTTGCAATAAAACATTATGAATATGTAATAAGTTGATTCTTTTTTACCTTTTTACCTAAAAATGTAGTTCAGGGCCGTATTATGGTTAAATAAATATGCAATATACTGGTGATGAAATTATCTGTACGAAACGTCAGCAAATATCAAAGTGGCGATATATAGTGTTTTAAGAGTGATGAAAGGATTTAATTAAATTGAAAAAAATATCAGGTCCGTATTTTAAAAAATTAAGTTGATGATGGTCGCCAGAAGCCGAAACGTCAGATTTAATATTTAATCACACTGAATTATAGAGCAGAAAAGTGGCAATGAAAACGTGTTTTTCATTTTGAGATATCTTAACAAATATAGCCAGGAAACAATAGAAACCAAAATTGAAAATTCCGGTTTTTTCGAATATCTTCGGAAGTACTCGGAATTTTTAAAACGCAGAACGGCATTTTATTGAGCATCAAATTGCGCAAATTTGCCTTCATTTAACCGATCCTGTATCTCTTACGGTTTCCGAAATCCCAATGATGATCGTCGAATTCGAGCCACCCTGTATATGTACTGCCTTTATTTATTTAAAGGACGGGCATTACGAAGACATTGGTAGTTGTCTTATTACACTCATATTATAATTAAAATTGTGTTAAGCACGACGTTCTGCTTCATCTGCTACTCGGTCTGTATTAGGGAATGGTGATATTAAAGATTGTCTGATCTTATATGCGGAGTCACCATATATACCAATAAAGATATTATAGGAAAATACTGCACAATTTTTCAACTGCTCATAAAATCCTACCAGCATAGGGTCCCTAAAAGTTTACAATGCCGTGTGGTGAGACTGAGTGTGATATATTGATAATTTATGGTATGGTATCTCTTATGACCTGAGTAATAATTTTCTTTCTTTCCAATTTTTTCAGCACATTGCTCTTGCTGTGCCATCAATAAATGCCCAGCAATTAGGAATGGGACTTCTTCGATGATGACCTATATTTGTGTAAATTATATTTATATAACATAGTTTCCAATTTCAGATAAACTTTTGCTTGATAAGCCAAACATTAGCTTCAAATCAGTCCATCAATTTGGGTAACCTAACCTCCTTAGCAAAATGCAAAGTGCTTCTATTCCTACAAAATAATCACCTGTTACTTAACATTTTATTAAAGTGTCCTTTATGTGTTCACGTAAAAATATTACTGACCGTTGCTTCTATGGCCATTTGGCGTTCTAATTTCATAAGGTATATCTAGTGCATTTTTCAGTTTGAAAATTTTATCTTTTCTACATCTAAAGTTAAGCAGACAGTCTTTTTGCTAATATTTTCTAAATTTAAACGCCCATAAATATCTCGCGATTACCCTGTTTTGCGCCTTCTCCTTGGTTAAGTAATAAATATAAAAATACATCTCTTAATTCTTGAAAATTAAAATATTCAATAACAGCCACATCCATTTTGAAACAAAACTAAACTTACAAAACCATCCTAACACCTAACCTCAAATACCTTTGCAACGTTAGCGTTCACGACAAGTCTTACTGAAAAATTTATATACTGTATAGCTTACGCTACCGTATAATCACATAGCGTAAAAATCACGAGATCTTTCTAATACGAAAAAATCTACTACTAGAACTATAACAGATTAAGGAACAACAAAATTTTGGTATTTTAAAAATAAGCATAGAAGTGCAGGTGGCGCCCTTTTTATTTTAAAACAAAAATAGGAGCAGATTTCGATTCCTATTCAAGAGAAATTCCTTATTACTAAATTTTAAATATGTTTATTCTTAATATTAAATAAAATCCTTAAAAATACCTAGAATAAAAACAGAAACTTTGACTCCATGTATCTGCAAACAATCAACTTCTTGACTGGGTTAAATTACGTTAAATTGTTCTATTTTGGTCGAAGAAGCTGATATCATTTGTACAAATCTTTTAGAAATACCCTGTAGACCGGAAAATGAATTGTTTTCAACATTTATTTTAAAAATCGATTTTTTATTGTTATCGTTAATTATTACTTATTCAATTTGGATTTAATTTGGTAACGTTGGTGGTAGCATTCACTAATTAACTAATTTAGCTAACTTGATAAAATGTATTAAGTCAAGTGGCTCCTTAAACGCCTCCTAAACAAATACTTAAAAAAATAAAACGACACTGACTTTGGTATAAATCTTATATTATACTGAGTGTCCCTAAAAGGTCGCTTAACCTTAAAACTTTTAGATATTTTTTAAGATAATAAAATTAAATTATGGCACATAAGTTGAGGGGATCTTCTAGTCTAGAGATCCAAATTTCAATCATTTTTTGTCAATGAATAAAAGAATGGCATTGATAATTTTACCATTAATTTTTTTATTTTTTCTTTATTAATAACTTAAAAGTACAAAAAATTAATTTCAAAAAAAAATTATTATTTATGAAGTTATGCGTCCTTAAAGTTAAAGGAAGAAAAAACGTCATGTCCTTGTTGCTATGATTTCTACTGCCATTGTGATTTAAAAAATAAAAATTCTTGAATAATACAAATGTCGTTATGGCCTGAACCACCAAAACTAAAACAAAATATCGGCTTATTGAAAACAAAAGTTGATTTTTTTACTAGTTTTTAAGCTTTCTTAAATTTTTTAAAAATATACCAACGACTAACAAGAACTAATCAGAAATTTTTATGGGGGCCGATTAGCTCTACAGAAAATAATATTTTAATTTATTATTAATTTTCAATTGAATTAATTAGACATTTTTGGGTATTGTTTATGAATCATAAAATATAATTTTGCTAAAATTTAAGGGTAGTATTTGATTTTACCCCAACTTTTTTATAACCAATGAAAGCATTTTATTTATAAGGTTACTAGAGATGTGCCACATAATGCGTTTTGCTACTTAAGATTTGTAAGTGACTAAGGGTGCTAAAAGGGTTGAAGGGGTGTTTTGAAAATACGTCATTTATATTCCCCCAGGTATAATAGAAACGGTATTTTTATTTTATAAATATATCCATTATAAGTTTTAAAAATACTATAATACTAAATTTTATCGCTTCTGAAACCGATCTTAACTTTTTTTCTTTAAAGGTTCACACGATATATTCTTACCTATTTAAATAGAAAAATTATATTCCAAGTACAATGACACTCCATTTGTTACATTTTAACAACTTACCTCCAAATATTTTTAATTTTAAATCTAGTGTCATGAATGCGATTAAACAGAAAATTGTAGATTAAGCAGACACAAAAAAATGTATCCCGCCAAAAACAAAAATGTGAAAAAGGTGAGCCAAATTCAATACTAAATTTACGCTTGGCTGTGGGCTTTGCAGCAAAAAGAATGGAGATCTAAATGACTGCCAAGTTTTGTACAAAATCCAAATATGTATGAGATCTTAAAGTAGGTTAGATTTTTACTTGGCCTGTTTTCTTTACATTAGTCATTTTATAAAGTTATTCAACTTTTATAATTCTGATAAAAACTGGTCAAGTCAAATCTGTTTACTTCTTTAGATCTTATATTTATTTGGATTTTGTACAAAACTCTCACTCATTTAGATTTCCATTCTTTTTGCGACACTGCTCACGGCCAAGCAGAAGATTGAACTTGACTGACGTTTTTCACATTTATGTTTCTGGGTGGGATATTATTACTTTTTGTAAAAAAACCAGGTCGGTATTTGGATTTATTATTTATAATATTTTTTTTTGTGTTTACGTTAAAGAAGGTTTTGAGTTTTGAAGGGGTCAAAAGTGGCACCTAGTGGTTCGTATATTACACGCGGCGCTGTAGCCAGTTCTTGTGCTTGAACTTGGCAAGATGTAACAATATCTTGCTTTTTAGCCTTTATAGACTCGTGTATAGTTTGCAACATTGTATTTATTGTCCTAAGACAATTGCTGTTAACTTGGCCTACCTACCGCCGACATCAGATTTTGCCAAAAAACATTACTTTAGAGTGTATAGTCAGATTCAAAAATGGTAAGGGAAGAAATGTTTTAAATTAGTTATTAGAAATAGAAAAATGTAACTTACTATATATAAATTATATTCTGCATGTTTAAAACAATACAGTTACAAGTTACTGCCCCTCTAAGACGCTCAGATCATAGCTTGATCACTGTATCTTACTCTGTACATCCTGAGGTGAATGAATCCGTGCCACCACGCACCGTATGGCACTACAACTCAGCCGACTGGGATGGCCTTAGGGACTTTTTCGCCACGTACCCTTGGGACACTATCTGCTTTTCTTCCCATGATCCTTCTGAAATCTGTAAGCAACTGACCGAGTCAATTCTAGTTGGGCGTTGAAACCTATGTACCTTTCACCAAGAAAACCATCAAACCCTCTAATCACAAACCTTGGTTCACTAAAACATGTGAAAAAGCTAGAATTTTAAAAGTTCAGGCTCACAAGAAGTTTCTACAGGATCCTAGTTCAGAAAACCGACAGGCCAGCATTGAAGCAAGAAACCACTACCACCAAACAATCTCAGAAGCCAAAGACTCCTTTGATAACCGTATAAAAACAAAGTACTTTCTTGCTCAAATGGCAGCAAATCCTTCTGGTCCTTTGCCAAAAACATCAATAGAAATTTCTGTACCAGTTCTTTTCCACCATTAACTTTGGAAGATGAAATTATTTCTACATCTAAAGGAAAGGCCGAACTATTTGCTAAACAATTTGCTGCCAATTCAACCCTTCACCTACCTGTCACTCATCCAATTCCAACTATTCCCCCAGTTCCTCACAAAATGCTCAATATTATTTTTAAGGTAAAACACGTTAAGCATATCCTTTCTTCTCTTAACACCAAGAAATCGTCTGGGCTAGATAGAATACCAGCAATCGTTTTAAAAAAATATGCTCCTGAACTTGCACCTATTTTAAACAGGCTCTTTCGAATTTCTTATGACACGGGTATTTTTCCAGACAGCTGGAGAGCTGCACGTGTCCAGCCTATTCCCAAGAAAGGATCTAAATCTCTTCCATCCAACTATAGACCCATTTCACTCCTCTCAATGCTTTGTAAAGTAATGGAGAAATCCATTTACTCGCAAATTCTTAGGTATTTAGAAAAACATAAAATTTAACATGACAGGCAATACGGATTTCGTCACAAGAGATCTACAGCAGATCTTCTTTCCTTCGTTTCACACAACTGGAACAAGTCTCTTGAGTTTCTAGGTGAGTCCCAGATCGTTGCTCTTGATATATCTAAGGCTTTCGACCAGGTGTGGCATGACGCACTTCTTAATAAACTTCCCTCCTACGGTCTTCCAACTAAACTCTGCTCTTGGCTCTCCAGTTATCTTTCTAATCGACGTATATCAGTCATTGTTGATGGCCACTCTTCAAGCTTTCACGAAATTAATGCTGGAGTGCCTCAGGGTTCAGTACTGGCACCAACTTTGTTTCTTCTTCACATCAACGACCTTCTTTCTTCCACAACCAATCCCATTCATAGTTATGCTGACGATAGTACCCTTCACTCCACTTTTCAGGTTCCCAAACCAATCTCTTAACCCGACTTGGAAAGCAAACGCAGGGCGATGCAGATATCTCTTTCACAGGATCTTGATTTGATCTTGGATTGGGGCGCCAAAAATCTTGTTCAATTTAATGCATCCAAAACATAATCATGTTCCTTGTCGCGAAAAAAATCATCAAACAGTCATCCTTTGCTTATGAGTGGCCAGGTTTTGCAGAGCGGGGACACATCTAACCTTGTGGGTGTCACATTTGAGAATAACCTTAACTGGCATAAACACATTGTATCTATAGCCGCCGCGGCTTCAAAAAGCTTAGATTTCTTTTCCGAGCCAAAAGTTTTTTCTCCTTCCAATTTATACACTTTGTATGTGTCCCAAATTCGAGCCTCTCTGGAATATTGTTCTCATGTCTGGGGAATGGCATCCCCTACAACCCTCAGCATTCTTGATGCCATTCAAAGAAGCGCTGTTCGTCTTATTAATGATCCGTTACTTACTCAAAGACTTCCTTCTCTTGCCCATCGTCGAGCTGTGGGAGATCTATCGCTCTTCTATAGATACTTTTACGGCTTCTGCTCCGACGAATTATCCAGTATAGTCTCTCCTCTTGTAGCTCCCAACAGAGAAACTCGTGGTGCCGCGCGTATGCATCCCTATACGGTTCAATTGGACAGGCCCCGAACTTCCCATTTCGTTCGTTCTTTTATCCCTAGAGTTTCTAGACTGTGGAATCTACTGCCAGCGGAGGTCTTTCCTTCCCCCAAATCTTCAAGTTTTTAAGTCCCGTGTTAACAAACTTCCTCTTACCCTGCTTAAGACACCCACGGTACGTTAGTATTTAGGCTTCCAGCCTTCGTGGATTGTCCAACGATAAAAAAAAGTAATTTAACGTAGTTTGGTTCGGCTGCGTATGCACACTGGAGACACGTGAAGATTTAGGTGCCAATCCAAGCATAACCGTCCAGAAAGTCGAAGAAGACAATTAAGCTATCAACAACCAACAATGATTTAGTAATAGTTTACAATACGTCTTTCTTTGTAGTATACCGGATGCCCACGAGATCACTTTCCAGCTGCCATTTTTTTATTTCTATATCGATACTGACGAAACTTATTAGGGTTGTAAGACTGATAAAAAGTTATTTTAAGGGGTATATGATAGGCTATTACGACTTCCTGTTTCACCGGAAATGACTGGATACTTTTGATTTTTAAATTGAACACCCTGTATATTTTTTGTTTTTCGGATTTGCCAAATCATTTTTAATCGGAACCCAATATTTTCAAAACAAAATTCGGTTAAATTGTATTTTTAAATTAAATTTTTAGTTTTCATCTAAAGTGCCATGATCATTTTAAAATCACTCCTCATACTTTACTTATTTTCAGAAAAATACGAAATCGATTTTATCTTTTTAAAAATTTTTACTAGAGGGCTAATTCTTAATTTCATTTTTTAAGTTTTTTCACCCTAGCTCAAAAACCAGAGTAGGACCATATCACTTTCATAATCTTTTTAAATGCAGTATTTCACAGCAAATCCAACGAAGTAAATACTACGACACTTTACTTCATCTTCTTTTAAAAAGCAACATTTATTTTGTAGGAAAATGATCTTTTTGATAGTTGCCATGGAAACAGAAACTAATAGAATATGTTGTAAAAACTAATGTTTTTACTTTTTTAACTTTTGACGAAACACAAGCAATTGTTTTTACAACATATTCTAATAGTTTCTGTTTTCATGGCAACTATAATAACTGCGACATACGTCATTTAGTATTAAATAGGTCATTTTCCTACAAAATAAATGTTGTTTTTTTTTTTAATGAAGTAAAGTGTCGTAGTGTTTTACATTGTTGGATTTGCTGTGAAATACTGCATTTAGAAATAAATATTATGAAAGTGATGTCCTATTTTGGTTTTTGAGCTAGGGTAAAAATCTTAAAAATGAAGTTTAGAGCCTTCTAGTAAAAAAGTTTAAAATTGATTTCGTATTTTTCTAAAAGTAGGTAAAGTATGAGAAGTGATTTTAGAATGATTGGCATTCTATATTAAAAATTAAAATTTAATTTAATCAAAATTTGTAGTAAAAATATTGTATTTCGACTAAAAATTATCTGGAGAATCCGAAAAACAAAAAATATACAAGGTGTTCCATTTAGAAATCAAAAGTTCCAGTCATTTCCGGTGAAACCGAAAGTTGTAATAACCTATCATATACACCTAAAAATCACCTTTTATTAGTCTAACAACCCTACCAAGTTTCGTCAGTATCAATATAAAAATAAAAAATGGCAGCCGGAAAGTGATCTCGTGGGCATCCGGTATGTAAAATTTTAATATTTTTATATAACTGCGAGAACAAAACCATTTAATGGCGAAAACTTATTTTTTTAAGATTATGTCTAACTCAATGTTGTTTTTCTATTTTTTACTTATTTGGCTTCAATTTGGATTTTTTCAATGGAACGCCCAGTATTTTGGGACCTTTTTAGATTGCTGAGACAATTTAAAATTAGAATTTGACATTTTTCTGCCCACTTGATTTTTTCAAAATCATTTTAATATTGCATCTAGGTAGCCATGACTGGACGCGAATTAATCTAAGAAGCCTAGTTGTCATGTCAAAAAATACAATTGCAAAGTTTTACTGACTGGTAAGAAAGATAGGAATAAAACAAATTGACATATTCGTGTCTAAATAATATTTCTAAAATGGCAAGCTTTTTAGACAAGCACTTTTCAATAAAGGATTTTCAATTTATTGACGGCGGATGAAAAATAAAAAAATAAATATAGGATCATGGCCACTTAAATCCAATAATAAAAATTGCTCTAAAAAATAAAACTTTTAAAATGTTACATTCTGATTTAGTGTGTGGGAAAGTGTCTAAGAAATTCAAAAATGTTAAAATATACAGTGTTATTTATTTAAAAATTTAAAATTAAAGCTATTTCTGATTAAACCGGAATTAGTTAAAAAGTGAAAAATCTGCCAAAGATCTTCTGTTTCCATCCCATTTATCTACACCAAGTCTTAATTTAATATGCCTTATACTCTAGGAGTTGCGGCTTAACTCGTTGACTGCCATGTGTATATATGTTGGAGACAGACGGCCAATTCGGCCCGCCGAAATAATTGGACATATCGCCATATGTCTATACTAGCGCGCGTCAAATGCCGAAAAAGCTATACAATTCGGCGTCTGGATAACATGATCTGGACACATCCCGAAATGTCTATATACGTCATAAGCCGATGCCGAATGGGACAAACGCGATTATTTTTAAAATTAAAAAAATAATGTAATACAGAGTTAACGTAACTTTTATTTCATTATTTATTGCGACAAGAGTACTTGAATGATTTACTATTACATTTTATCTTATTTATTACACATTTGTATAAAACCCTGTAGAATTAGATTCCTTTGCTGCAATTGTTCGCAAACTGAATTTTACGTGTGCAGGGTGCATCTGATGATGTCAGTGTATTCGTTTGGGAAGGCTGTAAAGAAAAAAATTATAACATTTCCTAATGCAATAATTATTTAACTAACCTGAAATTGATTCCTTGCGTATAGTTTCTCCAAAACACCAGTCGATGTTCCAAGTTGGTACAACCCCTCTTTTTCAGATAATACAACAGCCAAAACATTACGAGGAGTTAAGCGTCCTCTGTCAACATCAGAGATCTTAACTAAAACGTTCTGTCCAGTCTCAATTTAGGAAATTTGGAACAGCTTTGTAGCAACATTTCTGATGCTTGCTTTTTAAACTTTTTAACGCTGTCAGAGCGATGTTGACTTATTGATTTTAAACGAGCTTCATTTTCTCTAAAACAAAATGTTACTAGTATTATTATTATTGTTATTATTACCTCTAAATACCTCAGTAGATGTTCTTGCGCACCGTCATTTTCAGGCTCATTTATGCAGGTTTCATCTGTATCATTTGTCACACTATTGCTGCGTTTTTCGTTATTGCTATTCAGTAATTCTGTGTCAGATTCATCAGACAAAGTGTTTTCCATGTTTTCGCTTACAGTCATTTGCAGTTTATAGGTATCTTCTTCGTCTTGTAATCTGTTTACGATTTCAAGGGAAGATTTGAATCAGTCAAACCATTAATAAGTGGAATGCCAAACATAGCCTCGTATGGAGTACGCTGAATGCCTGTGAAATGATCGGTTCTTTTTTAACTGCATAAATCTCAATCCTTCCGACCATTTGGATGTCTGATTTTCTTGCATCCAAGTAATTAAAATATCTCGTACATCTTGGTTTGCCCTCTCGATAGACCCCTGGCTTTGTGAGTGACGTGGCTTACCATGAATTATTTTTGCCCGAAACATATCTGCTACGCTATTAATTATCTGATTGACAAATTCTCTGCCATTGTCCCTATGCAGTAAACAAGGGGCTCCGGTGATACAAAAAATATCCATTAGATTATAGGCAACTTCTTCGGCTCGCTTAGATGTTGGGGCTCTGAGGAAGACAAATTTTGTCAAGTGATCTTGATAATTCATGATAAATTTATAGGGACCATCCGCTTCAGACTGCATATCAATTAAATCAATTTGTCCCCTTTTGTTAAATCCTGTCGAAATTATTGGTTTTACTACTAACCCCTTCTGCTTTGATTTTTTTTTAGTTGGCACATTGCAATATTTTTTAGCAATTTCTTTTTCCATACCTAATCTTCTTTTGTGACCAGTATCTCTGTGAGCTTTTTCTAAAATGCCATGTACCTCACTTACATTGCAATAATACCTTATAGAACCAACGTCATCGTTGGTACGTTTTGCAATAAGGTTTTCTTTTTCTCCTATCTTTATAATTTCAAATCTATTCAGGCGTCTATACTCTTGACAACTCAGTTTTTCATTTAATTCTCTCTTTCTCATGCTATCCTTTACTTGACTTAAAATACATGAATATTGCTCAATAGTTAATATAGTGGTAAAATTATTATTACCACCGTTTTTTTCTATCAAGGTTATGAGTTTTTCTTCAAAAATTTGCTTGTCAACTAAATTTTTATCAGCCTCCATAGTTTTACTTACAAATTTTGTATTTAATATACAAAAACCACTGATAAACAAACTGCACGTAAACACTATACTAAACTAATTTGAGGTTAGGTTGATAATTTGTGATTTAATTGGCAACGGCGTATTATAGAAATGCGCACTTCGCGACATGACCAGATTAAGTTAGTCAGATGCCGAATTTCGGCATTTGGCATGCGTAGTGTGGACATATGGCGATATGTCCAAATATATCGGCCACGGGCCGAATTCGCCGTCTGTCTCCAACATATATATATTATTCTCACAGAACTGGCCCATCGCGCTAGCACTTGATTCCAGGCCACGGATCTACAGAATATGCACACCTACCATGTGTTTCCTACGGGAAATCTGTTGGTGCGGCGGCGGCATGGAATTAACATCGTATAAGTTGGTTTGGTAATATTTTACGATTTATGTTTTTTATTAATACTTATTTAAAATGTTAAAAATAAAATTCGATTCGGCAGTCAACGTGTTAAGGGAGAGAAAGATTCATTGACAACAAAAAAACAGGTATGTGTTTTGTATGCTCTTTAATTTATCACTTTGTACTGTTTTTAATATCTGTCATATTATTCATGATGAGATTTTAAAAATGCCAATTTTTCAGATGGAAGGACGTTTTAAAGGTCTTTTAATCCTGTGGATTTTATGGGATTTTTGGAATGTCTTAAAGGATTTAAAACACTAGCATTTTTTACTAGTCACAGCTTTAAACTAATTTGTTTTGTGTATATCGCTAGATGTACTGAGGTAAATAGGAAAAAAATCCACATATAGCCAACTTCCGCACTCACACTCTATTTGTTTATCCTTAAATTAAATATGTTTTAGCATTATGATTTAATATTGTATTTAAAAAAGGATTTAAATAACTATTAATATAAGATTATTAATTAACAGAGTTTTACTTTTATCATGATTGATTATTCCTAATTTTTAATTTTAAATAGGCTTTCCTATCTTCTTTTAAATTTTATCTATTATAATTATAGTAAATAAATAATTTATGGTATCTTTTATAATTCCTTTTAAAAATATAATTTTTAAATATATTAAGTACTCTATGCATCCCCAAGAACATTATTTACAATATTATATTATCTTTAAGTGATATCGATGTCGTCGGGACGCTTCAAGGTCTTTTGTCGAAAGATTAAGGTAATAATTATAGTTTAAAAAACTTAAAAACGCGCTTTTAAAGCACCAGAATTAATATATGAAAAATTTGTTTTTATTTAATCCTAAAAAAATAATAAACGAAAAATACTAGTATTATTGTAAAAACCTTATAACGGGGTTCCTTTTGAGAAGTCAACCATAAATATTCATACCACAATATACTTTAGCGGAGCCTTAAGTCTGTCAATGTCAGATATTTCGGCTGTCAGACTTGGCGAACGCATCACTTTTTTGTCGGACAAGTGTACCACAATGTTTTACATGCAATTTTTGCCAAAAATGGTATGGGTTACACTCATGAAACCATGAGGCTCAAACACATTTTTCGGATATCGGACTATGCGGGTTACTGTAACTCCTACAATTTTTGGCACAATTTTTTAAAATTGCATGTTAAAATTGTCCGACAAAAATCGTTTTTCGTGAATAACTCGAAGATTATGCATTGTATCAAAAAACTGTAAGATGCAAAATTGTAACCTTTAAAAAAATCAACAAAACTGTTTTGATATATTTTTTCCACGACTACTACGAACTAAGAAACGGCGGCGGCGTGTTAATATTTAGTTTTTTCGTCAAATGCCAAATTTGATAAATTTATAGTCAAATAACGGAAAAATGCTGTATTTTTCAAGAACAACTCACATATATATATATTTTTTTTTTTTTTGAAGTGCATGATAAGATCTTTCTTAAAAAGAAGTCTTTAGCATAAAAATTAGGTAAGTTATAATAAAAATAAAGTCAGTGCCCAATTTTTTCCACGAAAAAGTCAATAAAAACGGCCCTCTAACTACCACCACTAATTACAATTAACCCTAACCCTTTTGTATTTCTCTTTATATACATATGTATTGTTAATACGTCTAAAAAGTTTAATCAATTTAAAGTGGCTTCAACAAAAAAAATATAAGAACTTTTAAAAAGCCTGTGGCGTACCTTTTTTCTCAATAATATGGGCTTTCGTATTCACTGAGATGCCACTGGACTCAATAATCTTAAACTCGAAAGAGTTTTACAAGCGTTTGATTACATTTAATAATTGTATCAAATTTTATTAAAATCGGTAGAGGTTTTGGTGATATTTAAAAATACTGATTTTGGCGCGTCGCCAACTGTAACTTAGGCCAGGATTTTAAAAGCCAACCCTCCCATACCATTGGATTCGTAATACAAACTATATTTACGTGTTTGACCTTTCAACACTATTTATTTTTATAGTTTAATTGCCATTGTTTTCTAGGATGGAGAATTATTAAAACTAATATTTAAAGGGCTAAGCTATTTTTTTCAGCCAGTACCTACGTGAGAGCGTTTTGCGCATTTTTCCTATAAAAATATAATGTTTTTTGTCAATGTAATACATGAGGGTAAGAAAAAGAGAAAATTGGTGTTGTGTGTGTGCCAATACTTGCGACTTTGTAATTCAACAATTATGTGGTGCATGCAGGTCATGTCATGCAATAGATCCAAACTTTAAGCATGGAAAATTGATAATATAAGATAGATACCACCCCTATAAATTAAGCATTTGCCAAGGACTTAAACCGGAAGAATTCGAACGGCGCCGCACATTGGTTCCTTTTAGCGAAAACGTGGAAATAAATCAAAAAGCTTCTTAACCCTTATACAT